>PVJN01009368.1:0-61058 GCA_004026805.1 Lasiurus borealis
TAAATTAATTAATTAAAAAAAGAATTGGTGTAATAAAACCCCTCAAAAATAACAATAAAATGAAAAAAATATGGCAAGTTCCCACAATTCAAAGTTTTTAAATTGAATGTTTTAGGGTCACATTGGTTAATAAAATTATGTAGGTTTCATACTTAAAGCTCTATAATAAGTCATTTTTATATTGTATTGCTCACCACCCCAAGTCAATTTTGTCTCCACCATTTTTTTTTAATTCATTTTTATTGACTTTAGAAAGAGAGGAAAGGAGGAGAGATAGAAACATTGATGAGAGAGAAACATGGATTGGCTGAGCTGCTGCATGCCCCTGCTGAAGATCAAGCCCACAATCCAGGCATGTGCCCTGACCAGGAATTGAATCAGTGACTTCTTTGTGCATAGATTGATACTAAACCATTGAGCCACACTGACTGGAGTCCTTCCACATTCTTTGGGGTTGGTCAAAAGTATTGTGGCTGTTCATCAAATCAACAGCTCTGGAGATCATAAATAGATACAAAGTGAAGATTCTCAGGTAAATATTTTGGACCAGTTTTAACAGAGATTTTTGTATGGATCTTCATATATATGGATACAGAATAGCCAAATCTTAAAATACAATACACTCATAAAATGTTGGAAATTCATTAGTAATTATCTTTATTTTTCATAAATTGATAAATATATTAGCACCATATTTCTTGCCATGTTTATAAGAATGCCTTTGATTATTAATTAGATCTACTATTCTTTACAATTTACAATTAGACTTTTTCTTGCCATTATTTTTAGCATGTGGCTTATGATAATGCATTCAGGAATTCAGAAATGTTAGAATTGAGATACTTTCTATATGTGCTTTCTCGTAAAATATGGGTTTTACCATTAAGGATGATAAAAGTAATTTTGTTTGGCCAGCCATATTTTACAAATATTTAACTAAGTCTTTAATTGATTAATTGGCCAACTAAATCACATGAAAATAGAGGTAAGATAGGTACAAATGTTTTATATATTCTATTCTTTACATTTATTTTCTAATTTACCCACTATTTTATGTGTTTTCCTCTTTGCCATTCATTAAAAAAATGATAAGATATAAACACATTGCATATCTGAAAAAGTATTTTTTTCTCTATGTAAAAATGGTCATAGCTAATAAAATGCAATAAATCACAATCAAGTTGTATTAGTATCAAAACACTTTTGAATTGGTAGAAATTTAGGGATAATTTAAAATATGAATATGTGAAAAAATGGATAATAATACAGAGTGGCATTTTAGCTGGAAAGAAAAGCTAGAAAAGTCATCAGCCCTTCAGAGACTTGGAAAATAAAATATATTAAGATAAGGAAATAGAAAATGATCAATGTTTCACAAGTAGATCATTCAAGTAAACATTTGTGAATTCATAAACATCAAAATTTTAAAGAAAAAAACAGAATATTTCATAAGTATTTGTTAAGGGTTACTATTCATGGGGTATCCTGCTTTATATATAGAGAAAAAATAAGGTAGTCTTATTCTGCATATTATATTAGAATCTAGAAGGCAGTAGGAGACCAGTATATATAGATGTTTCTAAGTCACAAAACATGATAAGACCAGAGGTAAGAGATAAGTAAAATTCTATAGAGTTCGGGCTCTACCTTTCTCAACTCTTTAGAGATTCATTTAATAAAATTAAAATATATTTTCTACTATGTAACAAATGTTGACTTTTGAGTAATTATTGTGTAGTGTGGAAAGTGTAACAGGAAGAGGTTGAGTAACTAACAGGTGGTAGTCAGAGGTACAAGGATGAAGAGGACTTAAAGCACATAAGAGAGCTCAATTTTAGAGGAAGTGATGAATGTAGTCAAAAAGACAAAAATAGGTGCCTGAAGAGCTCAAGAAACAAAGAAAAAAGCTTTGAGATAACAGCAAGTGGGCATAAAAGATACTTATGGAAGATGTAACATGATCACAAAAGGTGATTATAGACATCTAGTTGAACAATTGTGTATGTCACTCTACCTCTCCAAGCCTTTGGTTGCATTAAAGGTAAAAACCAAAGTTCAGTAAATACATATATATTTTAACTTCTACCATGTACCAGGTCTTTGTCCAGACATTAAAGATACAAATTTAATAAGACATAATTTTTAAGAATGCCACAATGACTGGATATAAAAAATAAATTTGCTTTTTAACATTCAAAACACAAAATAAATCCTATATAATAAAATTGTAATATGCTAATTAGACCAGACGTCCTTCCAGAGGACCTTCTAGATGAAGCTGGGGCTGTGAGGGAAGCCAGGGTCCCAGATGCCAGAGGGAAACCCAGATACCAGAAGGCTGCTGATGTTAGCAATTGGGGGAAGGAAGCCATATTCTCGCATGAATTTCATGCATCAAGTCTCTAATAATTAAATAAATCAAGATTAATTAAATTTATACTTTATACCAAGTTTAACATGATGAGAAATAGTGAAGTGCAACAACTTCTAAGTCAAGACAGGTCCTGATTTAATTTTTGGCTCATTCACTAGTTGCCTTGTGAACACCTTACCTCTGTTGGTCTGTTGTTTATCCCTCTGAAGAATATGGATAATAGTAGTACCCACTTAATAAATACACTATGTGAGTTATTTTCTGTTGCTGTTGGCTATTTGTCAATAATGGTGTTAGTGCCCAGAACAGTATCTTGTCTAGGCATTTAATGAATATTTGTTGAAGAGTTTTGGGGAAAGGTTAAATAATATGATCTGTATAAAGTGCTTAGGCAGAGCAACAGCACATAGAAATGCTAATAAATGTTAACTATTACTTAATCTCCAACATCTACAGCCAACTTATGCAACTTAATAAAAGGAAGATAAATGATCGAATAAAGAAATGTGCAACGGACCTAAATAGAACCTTTTTGAAAGACGACAGAAGGAAGACCAAGAGACACATGAAAACATGTTCAAAGTATCTAATTATCCAAGAGATGCAAATCAAAATGACAATGCGATACAACAAATCAACAAACGACTAATGTTGGCGAGGATGCGGAGAAAAAGAAACCCTTGTGCACTGTTGGTGGGAATGCAGACTGGTGCAGCCACTGTGGAGTCTCCTAAAAAAATCTAAAAATTGATCTCCCATTTGACCCAGCAGTCCCACTCTTAAAAATATATCCTAAGAAACTACAAACACCAATGTGAAAGGATTTTTGCACCCTATGTTCATAGCTGCACAATTTACAATAGCTACAATTTGAAAACAGCCAAGGTGCACTTCAGCAGATGAGTGGATCAGAAAACTGTGGTACATCTACACAATGGAATTCTATGCTGCCATTAAAAGAAGGAATTCTTACCATTTGGAGCAACCTAAATGGAACTGGAGAGCCTTATGCTTAGTGAAATAAGCCAGTCAATGAAGGAGAAACACCACATGATCTCACTCATTTGTGGATAATAAAGAACATTATAAACTGATGAACAAAAGGATAGACACAGAAGCAGTAAAGCATCAAACAGACTGTCAAATTACAGCAGAAAGTTTAAGGAGATGTGGGGTAGATAAGAGATCAATCAACGGACTACTATGCAAGCATATAAGCATAACCAGTGAACACAGATACTGAAGGGATGGGGTATGCCTGGGAGGGGGGGGCAATGGGGAGATATGTAATATGTATACATGTAACACAATAAAAAAAGATTTGTTGAACATTAGTTATATTAGTATCCCTAGAATTTAACATAGTACAGTACATGCAAATGGTTGTTGAATGATGACTAAATAAAAGTCTTTTTAAAAAGTAAAAAATAAATAAATAAATAAAAATAAAAAATGTACCTTATAAATGGCGAAATATTTCTGCCTTTTCTTAATGATATCTGTAGTTTGTGAGGAAAATATTGTCTTAAGAAAATATATAATAGAATGATTTAAAATGCATTTTATTACTTAAAGTTTAAATTGCCAATTGGAAAAAAATAACTTGCCCATTGATTAAAAGTGACAATTTTTAGCAATTTAGCAAAGTGAGTAACATATTTGTTCTTAGAAATAATAGCAAAATTAATTTTAAAGGAACATTTAATTAACTCAATGAAGAAAACAGTGCCTCTTCCATTATATCCTTTTTCTTGAGAATCAATAGACAAAGTCATGTTCACTATCCTATGGACCAATATATTATTCAGATACTGAGGATTCATTGATTGGTATCCTTTCATTTTCAGAGGCACTCTTTAAAGAATCCAAAGATTAGAAAACTCAGATGAGCCACATAAACTTTGCATTTTGTCCTGTAAAGTTTAAAGATAGAACATCAAACATGAAATAGTAATTATTCTCAAGGACAGACTAAGTCTTCCTCAGGAGCAGCAATACTGAGAGTACTTGTCAAGCTGATGACAAAGACAGATTAAAAATATTTTTAGTCATTAGTGATGGATTTGCTGTTCTTGTTTTTTATCATTTATTTTTTATTGTATAGCAGTTTTTCCCAGGATCTTCATAGTCTTCATTCAATTTATTAAATAAGTCATGCTTTTGTTAGGCAAAGACCCTTTCATACCATCTATTTGCCTACAATTTCATCCCTTAGCTCCCTTCACCGGCTAACTCCTACACATCCTCCACTATTACTACCGACTCAGAAACGTCTTTGTCCTACCAGATAAGACTAAGTCTGTATTACTTGCTTTCTAATCTCAATGTATTTCTCTTTAACCACAGTGATTCTAATTTTAATTACACATGAATGTAAGTGTTTATGTGGTTAAATGACCATCCTGCTACTAGATGCCATGCTACATGAGGGTAGAATTATACCCAGAATAGTTTCTGATAGTTTAATTATAAATAAAGGAATAACTAATTTACTATTATTAAATGTTATGTAGTGAAAATGATTATTACTTGCATTTTATAAGTGAAAAGACTGTGGCCTGGAGATTTTAAATGACTTCACAAATGTGTAGAGCTTGTTAATGGCAGTAGTCATATTAAAACAAGTCTTTATTCTTCTGCTCTGTGCCCCTTCAGATACCTATTACATTTATCTCATAGTAGACGGTGTTTCCTCCATCCTGAAATTTTTCCACCATGCTCTTCCACCTTCCCAAAGTTAGATACTTGTGTCTATTCTGAGATATCCACTTATGTTCAAATAAAAATTTTATATAAAGAGTATTCTTTGTGGTGAAAAGCATTTATGTGTTCATAATATGGGCAAAATTACTAGCACATGCATTATAGGTTCTTATATAATAAATTATTAATACCTCCTCTTATTTTATCACCACCAGTATAATTACTAGTTATGGATGTATTCACTGAGGCTTACAAATGCCTCTTCTTAAGGAATAGCTACAAAAAATGTAAGAAAACAAAAAGAATAAGAAAAAATTCTCTCAAATTATTTCAGTGGTACTTAGTTCATTTATTTTGACAATTGCAGTTCAATTTTAACAATTGGCTTAATCAACCTTAATGCTGATTCACTCCAGGGAGCACTAAGAGAAAGCCAGAACTATCAACTTGAGGGCAGAGAAGGTCTTCACTGCCTTGTGATAAAAGACAGAATGTTATTGCTTCTGTGTCTTTGATTATAGACTTTTTAGACTAACAATCAAAAACATTTACTGAACACCTTCCATGTCTGCAGAGCTATGAGAATTGATTCTAAAGGTATTTTTGTGACATTCTTCCAAGCAAATAAAGTGTTAGATTTCTATTTTTTGTTGTTGTTTTTATAATTTTCCCCAAATCTGGAATATTCCACAGTCCATTAGTGAAATTTATCTTATTATCCTGGGTTTGACAAAGTCTCCAGTCCTCATGGATTCAAAGATTTATTCTTTGTCTTTGGATGGCAAAATAGAGTGTAATGCAATATATTCTAAGAGGAATTCCACTCAAGGTAATAGAAAAACAAGTTGCTTGAATTATTTCAAACTAACAAATTGTCCCGAATTTTGAAAATTAAATTTATGAAAATGTATTAAAGATGCCTCTAAATGTCAAAAACTTTGTTACTGAGTTAGTCATGTCCCTAAAAATATACAAAGAATTAGGCTGAAGCTCAGAAAGAAAAGAAGAGAGAGGAGAAAAAAAGGTAAGTAAACTTTTTTTTCCTCTCAAATTGGGTATAGAACTTACTCAAAGGATGATTTGCCGTGTGTGTGTGTGTGTGTGTGTGTGTGTGTGTGTGTATGGTATGCTAATTTTTCCTGACAGTGTCCCAGTCACAACCATTCAAAATGCTGTGGATGGACCGGAACTGGTTGAGGGGAGAGGGGTGGGGACTTGTGCCACCAGAACATGAGGCTGCCAACAGGGGTGCCCCCCCATGGAGACATGACAGAGGAGTGGGCAGGGCCTGGGTAGAGAGCTCTCAACACCACTGCACTGGGGTCTGAAGGTGCTGAGAGGAAGGGAGAACAGATGGGCAATTGGGAGCTTAGGCCAGGAGGGGAGAACAGATAGGCATTGGGGGGATCAGGCCAGAAGGGAGTGCAGATAGGAAGTTAGGGGGATCAGACAAGGAGGGGAGAGCAGTTTGGAGAATGAGACCAGCAGGGGACAGCAGTTAGGGGGATTAGGCCAGGAAGGGAGAGAAGTTAGGGCTATTAGGCTGGCAGGGGAGCAGTAAGGGGCATCAGGCAGACAGGCAGGTGAGCACTTAGGAGCCAGTAGTTCTAGATTGCAAGAGGGGTCCCAGATTGGAGAGGGTGCAGGCCAGGATGAGGGACACACACGCACACACACACACACATACACACACCATGCATGAATTTTGTGCACCGGTTCTCTAGTCTGTGTGTGTGTGTGTATTCCTAAGTGACCGTTTGACTGGTCGTTATGATGCACACTGACCACCAGGGGGCAGTCAACTTGAACAGATGAAAAGAGAAACAGGCGATTGAGTCTATGAAAGATCACAAGCAGGTGGGGCTGAGCTGCAGTTGACGGATAGGCAGGGCCATTGACCCAAGTCTACCACTCCCCAGGAACTGCTCTGGAAGATGACCCCCATCAACCCTTCCGGCCATGCCCTCCTTAGACAGGTAGAACCCATTAATGGAGGGAGGGTAAAAAGAGAGCACAGACTCCATCCCTAGTGCCTGCCTCCTCCTATCAGACTGGACATCCCAGAACTTGTGAGACAGCAAAACAAAGTGAGAGGCCTCTCTGCACACCTACTGCGACTCTCCAGTCTGACCCTGGCGCACCTCAGGCACTCATCCCAGTTTTCTACGCCTCAATCTGCACTCCTAGTGAGGTTGCAGAGCTCCACCCTAGGGACCCATTTCGCCATAGCTCTGTGCAGCAGACCAGGCCTTGCGAGGGGAATATGTAGAGCAGTCGCTCAGCTGACCGAGAGGAGCAGGGCCAGAGTGAGTGGGAGTGCTCCCCCCCGGCCACCTGCCCCTTCATGCACTACTACATCCCACAGGGGATGTTGGGTGCCGGTTTCAGCC
Organism: Lasiurus borealis; assembly: GCA_004026805.1. Classification (NCBI taxonomy): domain Eukaryota; kingdom Metazoa; phylum Chordata; class Mammalia; order Chiroptera; family Vespertilionidae; genus Lasiurus; species Lasiurus borealis. The sequence goes on from PVJN01009368.1 coordinate 7,468, forward strand.
CAATCGCACAGGCTACGCTGAGGGACCTCTCCAGCGCACCGAGTCTCTAGTACAACATAAAATACCATAAAAGATAGAATAATTCTTTAACTTGAAGGAACTCATGTGCCCTGTTCAAAGCTCTGATAGTAAGGGTGGATCTACAATAGAGTCACATGATCACACATTTATGTAACATTTGTAATTTTATTTTATTTATTGTTAATCCTCAACTGAGGCTTATTTTTTTCCAGTGCTTTTCAGAGAAAGTACAAGAGAGGAAGGGAGGGAAAGAGAGAAACATAGATGTAAGAAAGACACATCAACTTGTTACCTCTTGTACATGCCTACTTGGGGAACGAACCCCCAAATGAGGTTTATGTCCTTGACTGGGAATCAAACCTGAGACCCTAGGGGCAGGGTGCTCTAACCCCTTAATTTGGCTTTACTTTTAAAGTTATTTTCTTATAGCTAAGTCATTGACAGCTGCCCTGATGTATGTATAGTTGCCCAGAAAAACTTCTATTGCCCACTGAGTCAATCTACTAGGCATGCCTACTAACTCAGGACTTCTGGTTCAAGCCAGAAGTCATAGAACCAAATAAGCATATTTTATGTCCCCAGAATCACATAAAAAGTTATGTGGGCAGTGAAGAAAAACTAAAGTTCAACATATGAAACAAGAATATTCTAATTATCAGGCTATCAAATTTCTAAGGAGATAGTTTTAATACTTAGTGAAAACAAAAATTCTCTCCTGTCTTGTATACGCCCAAGGATACAATATAATTATTTTAATTTATTTATGTATGCCATAAATAGAAATTATCCTTAAATCAAGATGAAAATTATAAAAATAACTAATTTAAATATTTTGAATAGAAATAGTGAATAGGTTCTTGAATTATTTGATAATACATTGGCAAATGTTTTTTTAATATGAAAATATTTATATTTCTTCCTAAATAATAAAATCAATGAATGTAACATAAACTCATAATATGCTAAACTGATTAATGAACTACATCAATTAAAAGTACAAGTATATTTATTATTTGTTATTGCACAAGAAAATATTAAAAGCCTTGAAGTTAAAATATAAATTTGATATGTAGATAGTACACACAATAGAATTTTTCTAATTTAATTGCTCTGACTTCTAAGCATTAAGATATTTTTATTTTATTGACAAATATTTTAGGCAATTTATAGCAAATTACCTGGTCCCCATTTTTTCTCTCTTCTTAAGAAATGTTTGTAAATATACTTAATAATCTTTTATATTTCTGGCTTTGCTATATATAAAGTTTAATATAAACTAAATTTTTCCATAGATACACAAAACATAACATTGATTTCTCTTTCATGAATTTATCACACTTATAAGTCTTTTCATCTTGTTTAAATCTTTTATATTTCTATGCCCCCAGGAACTCAAGAAGCCAGGTATAATAGAATGCGATGATGTGACAACTATTTTCTGTATCACATTTTTATAAACTGTGTCTACTTGTCAATATTATGGGGAATGTATGTCATTAAATAAAATTTCTGGCTTTAAGGAAAATGCAATCCTGATCTAACATGGAGAGAGGAGAACTATTGCTTCTGAAGGCCATAGTGCTGATGTACAGAGAAGGAAATACTGAATCTGATTGACGGGGTTTCTACTGTGCATCTCACTTACTATCAACACTTGTTTATTTCAAGTGTTAAGTCCTAGTCCTATCTAATAAAAGAGTGAGATGCAAGTTGACAATCACTCCAAGACACAAGTTGGCCACCTCCATGTTGTCAAAGATGGATGGCCCCATGTGGATACAAGATGGTTGCCATAAGATGACTGGCAGAGGAGGGCAGTTTGGGGAGATCAAGCCAGCAAAGGAGGGCAATTGGAGGGGACCCATGCCTGCAAGGGAGGGCAGTTTTGGGGGACCAGGCCTGAGGGGAGGGTACTTGGGATGGGAAACCCAGACCTGCAGGGGAGGGAAGTTAGGGGCAATCAGGCCTGCTGGGGAGAGGGTAGGCATCTATCAGGCTAGCAGTGGAGTGGTTAGAGGGTGATCAGGCTGGCAGGCAGAAGCAGTTAGAGGCAATCAGGCAGAGGCAGGTGAGTGGTTGGGAGCTAGCAGTTCTGGATTGTGAGAGGGTGCAGGCTGGACTGAAGGACATCCCCCATCCCCATGCATAAATTTCATGCACCGAGCCTCCAGTAATTCATATGAAACTCACAAGTATCATCAATACACTTGCATTTTCTATCTATGACAGAATTAGCCTGTTAATTTCCTTAAAAGGAAAAGACATTCACATAATGCAAAATACTAAAAGCAAAACATAATAATTTCTTACCAAAATGCTATTTAAAGAAATTTGTTATACCTGATTCTACACTTTGGGATTATTTTGAGTAAACTCATGGTAAATTAACCTTATGAAAAAATATAAAATAAGTTAGAACACACACATGGAAAATACAATCTTGTAAAACATCCATATTTACAACAATGTAAATATGATTACCCATCTGCTGATGGGATTTATGTGTCCTCTTTGCACTTTCCCATTGTATGTGAGTGCATGAATTTCAAAACTAATCATTCTTCCTTTTTTATTTTTATCAAATACAGAGAACAGTGATGGTTCTGTTACATGAATAAATATTATTTTCCTAAAGGTGAATTAAGAATCTTAATTCTGAATTTATGAAATAAATAAAAAATGCGGAAAATATATTAATAATCATACTCTTTTTTTTCCTTTGTGGATGATGATAATTGTCTTAAAACATTTTATTTTTTTAATTTCAAATATTGTAATTTATTATTACTATTTTAAAATTCTTTGTTTTGAAGTATTACATATATCTTCTTTTTCCTCCATTGACCTCTCCCCTACCCCCACCACATGCCCTCACTCCCCTACTATCTGTGTCCATTGATTATGTTTACATGCATGAATACAAGTCCTTTGGTTGGTCTCTTACCCTCCCACACCCTACCCATTATCACACTCCCCTGCCTTCCCTCTGAGATTTGAGGGTCTGTTGGATGCTTTCCTGTTTCAGAATTTATTTTTGTTCATCAGATTATGTTGTTAATTATATTCCACAAATGAGTGAGATCACATGATATTTATCTGTCTCTGACTGACTTATTTTACTTAGCATAATGCTCTCTATGTCCATCCATGCTGTTGCAAATGGTAATAGTTCCTTCCTTTTTACAGCAGTGTAGTATTCCATTATGGAGATATACCAGAAGTCTGCTGATGGATATATAGGCTGTTTCCAAATCTTAGCTATGGTGAATTGTGCTGCTATGAACATAAGAGTGCATATATCCTTTCTGACTGGTGTTTCTAGTTTCTTGGGATATATTTCTAGAAGTGGGATTACTGAGTCAAATGGGAGTTACATTTTTAAGTTTTTGAGGAAACTTCATACTGTCTACCACAGTGGCTGCATAGTCTGCATTCCCACTAGCAGTGCAAGGGGGTTCCTTTTTCTCCACATTCTTGCCAGCACTTGTTCTTTGTTGATTTGTTGATGATAACAATTCTGACAGGTGTGAAATGGTAACTTATTGTTGTTTTGCTTTGCATCTCTCAGACATGAGTGACTGTGATTTGCATCTCTGAGATGATTAGTGACTTTGATTCTGTTGTATTCATGTAAAAACCTTAAATATTAAGATTTTACTAACTAGGATGTAAATATTATATACACTGCGGCTAACATAAAAATTATGGATTTTTATTTTGTTGACAAATATTTTAGGCAATTTATAGCAAATTACCTGGTCCCCATTTTTTCTTTCTTCTTAAGAAATGTTAGTAAATATACTTTCTTACAAAATGTGCTTTATGTCACCAGGGAGATGATGAGACCTTTGTTCCTGTCTTCTTGAAGTAAAGATTTCAATCCAGAGACAAAGTATAGAAAAACAAGCAAGAATTTATTGACCACACCAACAGTATACTTAGGAAAGTGTAGAAGGAAAAATAGGAGAGCCTAGTCTGGGATGCCTTAATTCACTGGGAAGTCAAATAAAAGGGGGCCTGGGTGACAGATCCAGGGGTTTAGCCCAGGATGAGTTGTTGCTGCCCATTGTTCCCCTGGTTGCAAGTCTCATGGTGTTCTTAGAGCTTAGGGGATACATGCCTCTATGCCTCTGGGGGAAAGAGTGGAAAGGGAATGGTATGGGCATGCTCCTTGGAGGGACCTTTATTTTCAAGGGTTTTAAAGACTGAGCATTAAGGGGAGGTGCTAGGGGTAGATCAAGAGAATACTCACCAGCTGTATGCTATAATGAGGTTTATTCCCTCAATGTGTCTATCCTTGAGTGTGGTTGGCAAATGGCACTAACTGTATTTCATTATTTGTCTCCCTGAGTAAAATGATTTAAACTATTTATTTACCTTCTGGCTGGGAAGAGAAGTGCAAACCATTTACTCTTAAGTGTCCTTGATTTAGGGAAGATAGGACTTACTAGGTGGCTGCAAATCGATATTTAGCTATCTCTCTTAGTAGCCATATTCTGTTTGTCCTAGATCCTTATTATATTTTCCTAGTTGCTTATTTTCCTAGCCCCTTATTATATTTTCCTAGCTGCTCATTCTATAACACTTATAATCTGTATCATTTTTCCGTAAGAAACATATCTGTGAGTATAATAGATTTTGTTGAGTTCTGTGAGTGTTTCTCATAAATTATAAAACCTAAGAGTGACTTGGGAAATCCAAAAACTTTCATTTGGTGTTAGAAGTCATAAGCAGACTAGTCGGTCTGAAGAATTTTCCCTGAACCTTGCAGGTTGGTTACCAATTAAGCCAAACTGTTTAGGCCTTTTTAAAAATGTAATTTAGCCAAGACCATTTTGGCTCAGTGGATGAGCATAGGCTTGCAGACTGAAAGTGTTGGAAACCAAACATTGTTCTTACTAAATGGATGTAAACAGGAGGCCAGAAGGCTGGTCAAACTTAACTGCTCTGAAAGGTCAGAGCTAATCACTCACTGTTTAGTTGAAACATTGTTGACTGAAGCAACCTCTATCTGTTTGTTTCATATTAATTTCTGTTTTTGTTGTTTCCTGCCTAAAGGCTAGGGGTGTGTCCCAAAGCCTTAATAAAAGGGAGAAAAAGGCCAGAGCAAGTGGCAGTCCTTTCCACTAGAGGAAGGCTCCCACCTGGCCCCCCAATATCGCCAAATTAATACTTTCTAGTCTCTCATTTCGTTTGCATGTGGCCTCCTTCAGAACCCGAACCCTGAACCGGGAACCCTGAACCATGTGGGATGTGGAAAGAGGTTCCCACATCTGGCGCCCAACAGGGAATTTGGAAAGAGGTGCTCACATCTGGCACCTGTCTGCGGGAGATCTGGAGGAGAAGGTATTATTCGCCTAAGAGTGAAGGAAGGAAAATTCACCAAGGAAAATGGTGAGGGAAAATTCACCTAGGAAAAGGTGAGGGGAATTCAACGTACGCAGACTGACTACAGAGTTGCGATCTGTAATTAGGGTGGGAACGTCTTTTGCAGCCAGGCTAATGGGGAAGAATTAGGTTATAAATATAAAGTAAACTTTATTATAGACTTTTGGTTTGCATGCTTAAATAATGTGGTTTCTTGTTCAGATTAAAATCTTAGTTTGCATTTGGAATCTGAAATCTGTAATAAGTGAAACTCCACTGCTGAAACCGCCTCTGGTGTGGAGGAATTCAAAGGTGGCAGGAGAGGGCAAGGCTCTCTGCTCTCCTGCAATGAGATTACTGAAGGTTTCATTTAAAAATTATAAGAGAAATCTCAGGAAAATGCTAATCTTGGTCAAATTAGGTGCTAGTTATTATTTCAGAAAGCGAAAAAAGAAAGAAAAAATTTAAGATCTGTCTTTATCTTTTAAGCATGAAAAGAAATTTGGCCAGATTTGTTACTGATGCTTTCCCCACTGAAGTAAGCAGGATGTGGAGGAAGAGAGACACTGTGGAAATCCAGTATGAAAGCCCACTCTCCCAGTATACTAATCTAAAGTCTTTCTCGCCATGAAAAAGTTTTAAAAATTTAGAGATATGTCTGGAATTTCTGTACTCATGAGGAGAGAAGCCCAGCTTAAAAAGAAATGTGCGCAATTGTCCCTCTTTTTGGACATATTAGACAGGGTTTTAAGCTGGAATCTCTCTGCAAAAGCTGCAGAAAAAGAAAAACCAGAACTGGTCTTTATTTTTTAAGAAAAATGGCGTAAAAGAACCAAAAGGAGAAGATTTTGTGTTATTAATCAAGGTTTTCAGCTAAATGCAAATTAAATTGGGAGAAAATAAAATAAAATTTCTCTAATAATTGGGAATTTAAATACGTTGTTGATTGGTCTAATAAAAAAAGGAATAATTCTGTGATTCCCAACTGACAGTTTAAAAATATACTTGATATCTTAAGATAATTATAAAAATATTATAATCTTTAAATCATATATGAATATATATATTTGATGTTTTTTTTTCCATGTTAAAATTTCAAGGCTTTAACAGAGATGATTCTTGTAAAGCTCCATGGCCCCAGAGTAATACAAGAAATTTGTTCTCTCTTTTTAAAGGATATCTTCTTAAATTTAACTGATCTAATGTACTTGAAATTTCATGGAAAGCTTTATCAAATGAGAATTAATAAGTATATTTTAAATGTTGTAAAGGTTTGGCCTCTAAGAACACAAGGTAGCACTCTAGGGAGAGACATAAACACTCAGCCTCTGAGATCCAGTCTCTCGGTGTCCTAGATGTCAGAGAGGTAACCATTGGGCGAGACAGTGTAAATCAAAATTTCATAGAAATGGGAAGCCTCTAAATCAAGATATAGGGTATGGCCAACCACTGGGAAATGGCAAGAGGGGTGCCCCCCAGTTCTGTTATTAATAGGGGAAACCTGCCCTGCAAGGCCCACAGTGGATTCCCTCATCCCAGCAACTTCAGGAAGCGCAGGCCTGGATCTTAACAGCACTATAGTGGTCACTTTGACTCCTGATATTGCTCTGCAAGCTATTCCTACAGGAATTTGGGGTCCTATGTCACCGGGAGCATGGTAAAGAGGATGGTACAGATGCCTAATACCAATACCAACAGTTATCAGCGGTACAGTAATATTACCTGGGGCACATGGGGAAGTATTTATTTTACTTATGTTCCTGACCCTTCATGGGTAAGAACCCTTAGGTGTGCTGATTCCCCTGTTTCTTGTAGTCTCTAAGAAGGGCAAAATTAAGTAACTAAATATATCTTAAAATTCCAACATTAGAATTTAAAAAGACAAAAAGCCCATAGCTGCCTCTATTCTTAAGCTAGAGGTGGGGCAACATTTGTGGCTTGTGAAGCAGACATAAACATTTACTAAATTTCTTTTGCTTTTTAAATTAAGATGCCTACTTTAATTAATAAATTAGCTTTTTAAATAAAAATCAAGGTTTTCAGTTAAATAAAGAGCCAATGTTTTTGTAAGCAATTTGATTAAGTATTCTAATAAAATAACTAAGACCTTGTCTATACAAAAACAAATTGATAACCAGTTTGAAATTGAATTGCCATGGCCTAGAACAAAAGAATATTCTTACATGATATTATTCTACAATGTCATTATAATTTTTTGACAAATATCCCAAATAAACTTACAATCTAATTCTCTAAATATTTGGTAGCAATTTAAAAAAATAACATAAAAGGAATTAAGGCAGTGAGAAGGCACTTGAGCATTATATATTGGCTTTTCTTGCTCATTTTGCCAAGAGGAACACTCCCACAGCTGTCACCTGAGCTTTCTGTTCATGCTGATGTTGAAGCCTCGTGTTGGCTGGTACCATGAATCTGTCTCTCACCCAGTGGTGTGAGTTGGGCCCTCCCTGGAGAAGAAACCTGGGTTCCCCAAGATATGTGATCAGTGTTAGGACCCTGCCAGCAGGCAAGGGGATCCCAAGGCAGGTACTGGGCATGGAGGCCACAAGGGCATCAGCTACCAAGGAGACCGAACTGAACTTCACATCAACCTGGTTGGCCCCGGAGGATGGCTGGTTAGCCAGAGACGGGTAAGATTCCTCAGAGGAAGAACAACCTAAGACAGGCACAGTCGCAGAGGGGCCATCAGGAGAAAACTTGGGGATCAACAGATGTGAGGCACAGATCCTCAACCCCTAATATTGCAGGGGCTTGAACCTTCACCCTTTCTGATGAAGGTCCCCTGCCCATGGCTACTTCACTTCCCACGCCCAGCTCCGATCAGGACCCAGGTGACAAGACAGACTTGGCCCAGCTCCATTCGGGACACAGATGACAAGACAAAGATTTGGTGCAGCTAAGATTGGGACCCAGAAACAGACAGACTTGGCTGACAGCTGCCCTATATTCTAAATCCAATTTAACACCAGAAATGCTCAGGGCCTACTCAAGAATGCAAATAATCCTTTCCACTAATATTTACAGGATAAAACTAAGATTGTTGTTAGAATATTAAATTTAACAATAAAATAGTAGTTAAATTGTCACATTAATTTAATTGGTTAATTGAAATAGGTGAATATTGAAGAAAAATTAATTGTACTGGAAAAAAGTTGTTCTAAAGTATTAACTTAAATTTCTATTGATAGTTCATTGCATGGTAAAATTACTTAACATTCAATAAACATAAAGCAGTCGTATTTGCATTATAAAAATTTTCCAAAAGCCTCATAATTAAATTAAAAAGAGGGGATAGTACAGTAATATTATGTAAGGAAAAGTATCCTGTAAGCAAATTACATCTAGAATTTTTTTTTTTTACTTAACAGCAAGACACCCATGAAAAACATACATAGTATTAAAATAAGCCAAAGGAAAATCATTTGGGCAAAAATAAAAAGGATCCAAAGTCAAATTTATAGAAAAAATTCCTTTACCAACTTTTGGTTGAGAATGTTTATATATTTTCAGAAAAACGGCTCCAAGACCATGTGAATTCCTACAACAGAGAATGTTCCAGCTATGAAGACGAGAGGAGAAACAGTCCAGAGATGGAAGACGACACCTTGCCATCCTAACAGTCAGCAAATGTGCATCGATGCAGGTTGCCAAGGACCAAACCAGAGAGGGTCAGACCTGCATCGCCAGCATTTGTCCACCATCCAGAACTGAAATGTCATTGCTAACATGTACACTCAAAAAACTGTTGGACATTGAAACTGGGACTCAAAGGGCTGTTGGTCCAGAAAGAAAGATACTATAGACTTATTCACTTACCTCTTAGCATAGCCATTGTTGCTTGTCTTATTTTTTGTTCTTAATATTTATTTCTAGTCTGCAGATGCAAGATTTTTTAGAGGAAAGAAAATGGGGGAGATGTCAGAAACCAAACATTGTTCTTACTAAATGGATGTAAACAGGAGGCCAGAAGGCTGGTCAACCTTAACTGCTCTGAAAGGTCAGAGCTAATCACTCACTGTTTAGTTGAAACATTGTTGGCTGAAGCAACCTCTACCTGTTTGTTTCATGTTAATTTCTATTTTTGTTATTTCCTGCCTAAAGGCTAGGGATGTGTCCCAAAGCCTTAATAAACGAAAGAAAAAGGCCAGAGCAAGTGGCAGTCCTTTCCACTAGAGGAAGGCTCCCACCTGGCCCCCCAATATCGCCAAATTAATGTTTTCTAGTCTCTCATTTCATTTGCGTAGGGCCTCCTTTAGCACCTGAACCCTGAACCGGGAACCTTGAACCACACGGGACGTGGAAAGAGGTTCCCACATGAAAGGTCCCAGGTTCGATTCCGGTTGGGGGCATGTACCTTGCGGGCACATCTCCACTGTGGAGCGTGCAGGAGGCAGCTGATCGATGTCTCTCTCTCATCGATGTTTCTGACTTTCTATCTCTCTCCCTTCCTCTCTGTAGAAAGTCAATAAAATATATTTTAAAAAAATGTAATTCAATTTTTATTTTTTTAAGATATCCTTTTATAAAAATATTTTAGAGAGGCAGAGAGAGGTAGAAATATCAATGCTGAGAGAAAATTTCCCACACGCCCCACACTGGGGATTGAGCCCTCAACCTGGACATGTCCCCTGACCAAGAATTGAATCATGACCTCCTGATTCATAGGTCAATTCTCAATCACTGAGCCATGCTGGCTGGGCATCCTTTCTTAAAAAATAAATAAGTAAACATATTATTAAATGAGTCATCCAGCAAGAATATAATTCTGTATTTACATCTATACAGTACCAATTGGGAGCTTCTATAATGTAATAATTCAGTACCTTCAATTAACAGATTTTTCAAATAATGTACTTGATTTTCTTTTATTGAAAATATTTCCACGCATTAAAAATTCCAATTGTAAAAAAAAAAATAGGTGTAAACAATAATTCTTGATATATGTGTTAAAAAATAATGCTTGTAACAGTTTTGATTTGAAAAATTTAAATTTTAAAATCTGTATAGCTAATGTGTTATTGTCATAACTAGCTAGCTATTGATATTAATGATAGGAAAGGGGTAATGGGATGCTAGACATTATAAGCATGATCGTCAGGGCAGTTTCACTAAGAAGCTGCAATTTCACACTTCACAGGGAACCACCCATCCATTCCCTGCAAATCACTGGGATAAGGGGACTACAAAGGGCCCCATGCACAGTGAGGATGGATGACATAGGGAAGGTGCTTGCCTGTCAGTGTGACCTGGGAACAAAGTAATTGGCTAGAGGGTGGAGCCACTGCAAACATGCACAATCTTGGAAGGTTAAAATCCTTAACACAAAGCAATCCTCTATCTCTTGTTCTTCTTGCTTCACTCCTGCTTCTTTCCACTTGCCTGATGCTACAGCATGTGCCAATGGCCATGCACAACCTGCAAGCAATGGACTGCAGCTACAGAACACAATGCAAATGTGTAGCAGAAACTCTGGGCACTGGCTTTGATATTAGCCCAGTTAAAGACAAAATGGGACTCTTTCCAAAGCAGGATGGAGGGAGATGGGACCCTGAAGAGGAATTCCCTTCATGTTACTTCATCAATAAAGCTTTCCACAATATCTCATCTTCCTGTAGGGACCTTAGGAAATTCTTATTACTGCAACAGCCCAAGAAGCCCAGTTCCACCAGCAACAGGTGGGAACACAGAGTATGCCCCAGGTATAACAAATGCACATTATTAAAAAAATTAATTGGTTTTAGAGAGTGAGGGAGGGAAAAAGAGAGAAATAAACATCAGATGTAAGAGAGAAACATCAATCAGTTGACTCCTGCACATGCCCCAATTGAGGATCAAATCAACAATCAAGATACGTCCCCTGACTGGGAATGGAGCCCACAGCCTTCAAGTGCATGGGCTGACACTGCAACCATCTGATCCACCCTCACCAAGGTGCATGTTACTTTTTTTATGTTTGATCTACAGTTAATTTTTTAGGATGATACTGCCTAACTTATTATAAGTGGTCTGATGGTGACTAAGGGCAAATTCTGATAATATTTAAATAATTATCCTCATCCTGAACACATAAAATGTTAATATGAACATATAAAATGAAACTTTAAATGAAATGTGAATTATTTCATAAGTATTGAGTGATGTTCTGACAGCATTACTGAAATACCAGGATCTGGCATGAAGAGAATATCTGTAAAAGCTGCTTGAAGAACAGCATAGTAAGTCCATGCTCTGTTGGTGGTCATTTTAAGAGATTTAGAGGCAATTTTAAAACACTAAAAAATAAAATATCATCTTTCTTTACTTAATTTTTTAACTTAAAGTTGGTAGACTTTTTGAATAAGTGAAGAAAAATACCCATTTTTGTTTTTGAATAGTCAAATATTCCAGTCCCTTCTAGCTTTTTAGAACATTGTAGTGAGAAAAAGACAAATTGCTTAGATAGGAAATGTTCTAGAAAATGAGTTACAATAGTTGATCCAGTGTCAAGAAGGAGTCTGGCTGCTTTCCCCCCCATACTTTAATGAGGTTAACCTTCAGTTATGATTGGGAAATAAAATATATTTCTTTATGAAGAACTGTTCTTCAGTATCACAAAATCTAGATCTTATGAAAGAGGATTAATGACTTAGCAGGAAAAAGATTTTAACCCTGCTGGCATAGACAGAGTGATCTATTACATTCACATCAGCAATTTGTAAGGTTTTTGATTTCTAAAATGAGAATATAAGACTTGGCAGAAATTCAAAACACATACACACACTCCTTTTAAAAAGTTATAAGTAAGCATGAGAGGGAATATTAAGTTACCTTTTTAACATGTAAAATAAAATGTTTCCTTTAGAAGGTAGATGATCAAAATATCAAAAGTATAGTGAAGTATTAATGATTTCATGTTAGTTAAAATTAGTATTAAAAGTAGTCTTGCTAAACATGGTAGGAACAAGAGCAGATGGAATTAAGATGATGCAGAAACTTCTGCTTATGCTCTTGGATACATTATCATATACTCAAGATTTTAGAAAAATGGAAATATGTTCTGTAAGAGATAAGAAAGAATGACAGGTTCAACAAAAAATAAGTTATTTTCAGAGAAATAGAAATATATATGAAATAATTATTATGATATTTTTCCTGGCACATTTTGTTTTAAAATTACTTTAATCTATTATGATAAAACAATATAATAAAATAAACATAAAAATAGTGTAATAATAAAATTGAAAATCTAACATAACACTTTAGTCAATAGCCCTTTCATAAAAAGTATTCTCAATATCCTGAAATTTAAAATATAATTTTAACATTCAAATTTCACAGTGCACTAAATACATTTTTAAATCTATGTATATAAGATAGTTTATACTTTTGCTATTACCAACTCTCATTTTTATTATGTATACCAGTTTTCTGCTAATGAATGTAGCATATTTTAAAATAATGATTTCTATCTATATTTTTATTGTTTTCTGGCTCTTCTTAATTTGATGTTTTCTTTTGATGATAGTTTTTTAAATTGGTAACATGTCATCTATTATTTCTTGTCTTGCATTTCAGACAAATAAAGTAGGTATTTTCCAGTCCAAACAAATTATTCTCATAATACAAAGCAAATTATCTTTATTCCATGAGTTTTTATGACAAAATAACATGATGAATGAGCATTCATGTAAACACTAATAACAGATGAACTTTTCTCACAATTCAGTAAGACAATATATAATATATATAAATATGTAAAATGTAAAAAATTACTGTAAAAAACACTGAAGTGATTTAAAAGCATACTGATTTTTTCAACAGACTAGACTAATTCTAATGGTAAAAATGAAATTCTTCCCTGATTAACACATTAATATTTCATATCATAAATTGTCTTCATTAACCCAAGAATCTTCTGCACCAATGCAAAAAAAAAAAAGCAATCTTACTTGCTAAACACATTACTTGAGGAACCAATACTTTTTTGGTTGTTAAATGATTGAAAAACAGCCCTAATAAAAGATTTAAAAACAGGAAGCCAAGGTAGGGGGTACTTGATTTTTCCAAATTCTTGAAATGCTTGCAAAATGACAGTAACAACTTCCAACTGAAAATTTTGGATCTTATTTTTCATTGGAAAAAGGCTTGCAGTTTAAAGAAAACCAAAATCATTTCATGGAGTCAGTAATTTTCATTATTGCTAAATTTAAAGTGTTGAGACTTTAAAACACTTCTAAATCACTTAGTCTTTCATCAGTTTGGATATGGATTTGCATAGAACATCTTAATTCTATATGACTCACTTTAATCCTCCTAATTTATTTTGTTTCTGAGTTCCTTCCCCTGAACACACTGACACTGTTTATTAATTAATCAGTATTTTTGACAATACTTATAGTTCAGACAGTTTCTGTTATAATCAGTGTAATTAAAAATAATATTTTCTCTTATTTGTTATATTGCTTTTATTTAATACATTAATCTCAAAGATAATAACATTTCTTTCATTGTAACTGACCCTATCTCTACCTCTATCTTCACCCAACAAATAAAAGATAATGGGCAACATTTTCATTTAGACATCTAGTTATTGTACTGTCCAAAGAAATGGTCCAAGTAAAAAAGCCACTGAAAATACCAGGAAGTTAATATTCTTAAAATATCAAGAATATATTTGACCAAAAGAAAAAGAAGAAATAATACATATGATTTTGAAACCAATCCTACATAATAAAAGGCTAATATGCAAATAGATCGAACAATGGAACAACCAGAACAACCGAACAACTGCAAAATTGCTCACTATGATGTGTGCTGACCACCAGCGGGCTTGTATCAAACATGGTGGGCATTGGCGATGGCAGGATAGTGGAGCTGGTGAGCAGGGTCACCAGACCAAAATGGGGCACTGGTCACTGTCATTGGGGTGAGCTTCTGGTGGTTACTGAAAATTCTTTGTTCCTGCACACCACAGTCCTGCTCAGCACTCATACCTGCTACTTGTGCCAGCCCCGCTCACACCCACTGCCAGTGCCATTAGTGGGTGCAAGCACCAGCTGCTGGCCCTGATTGTCCCTGAGGTTTCTCCACATCCCCCTGCTTCTGAGGGGTGATCAGAGCTGCAGCTAAGACTCACACTCACTGAAAGCACTGGCCCCACTCACACCTGCTGCTGGTGCTGGCCCCAATTGCTCTGTGCCATCAGCCGGTTTAAGCTGGGCCAGCACCATCAGTATATGGAGCAGTGGCAGTAGGAACAGGGCTTCCAGCAGACAGGGGACCTTGGGCCATGGCAGGAGGGGCTAGATGGGGGTCCAGAGGATGGGCTGACAACTGCCCTTGTGCCTACCACAGCCTCACTACCTGTAATTCCTTTCAAGATGCATACATTTGTGCACTGGGCCCCTAGTAGAAAACATTTGATGTGATTAGTTTTCTAATAAGTCAAATACAGAAACTGAGATTCTCTTCTTTTGAAAGTAAAATAGATTTTCAAAGTTTCTTGAACATTTTCCACAAATTGTTTTTAGCTGATAAACAGTAGATAAGCTACTAGTATTCATCACTGAGGTGAGAACATGTTTAGTTTTTTCTTAGTAATTAATTATTGTAGGGGGGAAACATAACAGAAAGAATAAATAAATTTCAAACTCTTCATTACAGCTGGAAAACTCACATAGAATTCTTAGTATTGACTTTCAAGTTACAACTTCCTGAAATAGAAAATTTTCCCCCACATGCAGCCTGGAGAAAATATTGACTTTCTAAATTTATTAGACTTAGGCTTCCTATCAGAGATCTTCCTTCCTTGCAGTAAACCATTTCCTTAAAGGACATTGCCTCTCTCCCACTGAGGGTAGTCTTGATAGAAGGGTATTTTTCATCTTCCTGCAATCACTGCCCACCTTTACCTTAGAAGCCTGGTGAGTCAGGTCCTTTTTCCACCCAAGTCTCGAGAGAGCCCATAGCTTACTGGTGATCAATTGATAAGAGTCAGTACTTATCTGTTGGTACCAACTACAGGGGAAGAGGTGATTACAGAAGCAGAGCCTAACAGGTCAAGGTAGACTGACTGCCATTCCTGCT
Source organism: Lasiurus borealis (assembly GCA_004026805.1). NCBI lineage: Eukaryota > Metazoa > Chordata > Mammalia > Chiroptera > Vespertilionidae > Lasiurus > Lasiurus borealis. Next base: position 22,942 of record PVJN01009368.1, read on the forward strand.
AGCAGTGGTTGCATTCTCCCTGCTTTCTGCTCCTTAGCTCTAAGGTACTTTCTTAATTTCAACAGTCCCCATTATTGGACTCCCAGGTTCTTTGACTTTGCCAACTTCCCAAAACTTTCTCTCAGGATTTTGATAAGTCAAAATCCCCTTTGGCTTAAGTGATCTAGAGGTAATTTATGTCACTAATATCACTATCTTCCTATTAATGATATATATACTGCAAAGTTCATTGATCTTTAGGCATTTCTTATTTTATTAAAATTTTTAAAAAATTATCAGCTTATTTTATTTTCTAATACCTTTATTATTTGGCCTATAGTTATACTTTTTTTATTTTTCAAGTTGTTATTCCAAGAACTAGTGATTAAGTATAATATTAACATTTCATTACATGTTGGACAAAGTAGTTAAATTTTAAATGTACTTATAGGTAAATTGTTCCATCTCATCTGATCTCATAAACACTAAGTTTTCAACAGGACAAATGGTACCCTTCTATTTTATAGAAGTGAAAATAAGTAGATTTTAAATAATAAGTGATATAACTTTAAACAAATTTTTACATTATATTTGATATTTTTTACCAAACAACACACTGCCTTCATTACTGTAGGTGGGAAAATTAAAGAGCAAAAGAGTGAAATATGTTACTGTGTATTATTGGCCCTAGTCACCAGTTCCTAAGAGTGAATAACCATGCCCTCTACATAAATTCACACTAAACAATACTCAGAACATGAGTTGGGTATCCTATAATTCAATTCAATTATGACTCTATTTACCTGGAAATAGAATCAAATTCCACAATAGAGGAATCTGTCCTGTAAGATTGTCTCCACTTCAGACACCAAAAACAAACCCAGTTTGTTACCTCTACTTCTGATCAATTGTTTATAGCTCAGAAGTTCCCACTGCCCCCACTTTGGGTTGCCTTAACTTGCTAGAGTAGCTCACAGAACTCAAGAACCCCATTTACCACTAGGTTATAGGTTTATTTCAAAGGATGTTAAAGGATAGGAATCAATAGCTGGATGAAGAGATATGAAGAGCAAGATCCAGAACAAAGAAGTTTCTGTCTTTGTTGAGTTTGAGGTCTGGCATGGTGGCATAGGGAAGATTTTGCCTCTGCAACCTGGAAGCAGCCCAAAAATTCTTCTTTTCAGTTTTTATGGAGGTTTCACTGCATAGGCATGTGTGATTACATCATTGGTCAATGGTGCTTGATTCAATCTCCAGGCCCTGTCTTTTTTGCAGTATTTAGGGTGGATCTGAAAGATCTAAACCCTGTTTTTATCTTTGTTCCCCATCTGTAGGTGCTTTCCAAAAGTGAACTCATTAACATAAGTTCAGTGTATCAGAAAACACTTGTGATGAATAACAAAACATTTATTTCACCTTTCATGGCTCTGAAGTAATTTCAGAAACTAAGGACAAGAGACTAAATATTATGATATAAGATTCTCCCAGAAAATTCCAAGGGTTTGGGGGACTGTAAACTAGAAATGATGGATGAAGAATAATTGTATATGAGAAATGTATTTTGGTCATCAAAATGTTCAAATACTAGTATGTGTTTCTTATAAATCACACTATTGCATTATAAAATAAACAAATAGGAAACATATAGGAAAGCCCATAGGCATTAACCTTATGCCAGTGGTTTAAGATAGTGTAGCATAAATTCAGGATTAGTATAATGTCATAGATTTAATTTGTACAGTCAGGGGAAATCTACAACAATATCTTCCTCAACATTTTAAAGGTACTAATAGAAATTTCACTGGATCATCTGCAGTTAGTGGATAAAGAAATTTTAAGCTTCTTTCTTTTGTCAGTTAACATCCAGGCTAATGTAAACTAGAAATTATATTTAGAGTGTAATAAGGAATTATAGGCATTTATTTGAACAAAGGGAGCTGTAGACTGGGAGACACAGGTTCAGGTACCAACTTAAATTGTGCTCCACCAACAAAGGAGAGCCCACTTTTTAAAAAATATATATTTTTATTGATTTCAGAGAGGAAGGGAGTAGGAGAGAGAGAGAGAGAGAAACATCAATGATGAAAGAGAATCATTGATTGGCTGCCTTCTATATGACCCACACTGGGGATTGAGCCCTCAACCCAGGCATGTGCTCTTAACCGGAATTGAATGTGGGACCCTTCAGTATGCAGGCTGATGCTCTTCCCACTGAGCCAAACTGGCTAGGGCAGGGAGCCCACTTTTTATAGCAAGAGCTCCTGCCTATGTTTCCAATTAGGTTCATTTTATGTAAATGTGATCTACAAATTGTGTAGTGTTGATTGGATGGGATAGGTCTCATTCTATTGGGAGAAAGAGAAAACCCTGCAGTGGTTGACTTGGACAGCATAAAAAAGTGGGGCACTGTGTGGCAAGCTGAGAGTTCAGTCTGAGGTTCTCCCGGGTATATAGAGTACATGTGGAGCCCTTATCATCAAAAGTCTGGTAGGCTCTTATTCTGTATAATAAAAGGCTAATATGCAAATAGACTGAATGGTGAAACAACTGGTCACAGTGACTTACACTGACTACCAAGGGGCAGATGCTCAATGCAGGAGTTGTTCCCTTGTGGTCAGTGCACTCCCACAGGGGGAACACTTCTCAGCCAGAAGCTGGGCTCATGACTGGCGAGTGCAGCAAGCCTCTTCCTCCTCCACAGCAGTGCTAAGGTTCCCTTGGGGGATGTCTGCCTATAGGGGAGTGGGCCGAAGGTGGTAGTCAGACAACTTCCAAGGGGTCCTAGATTGTGAGAGGGTGCAGGCAGGGCTAAGGGACACTCCCCCATCCCTCCACTCCTGCCCAGTGCATGAATGTCAAGCACTGGGCCTCTAGTTATTTATAAAATCTGTGCCCTCTGTTGACCATGGGAGTCTATTTCAGCATATTCTCAAAGTTTACTTTAAACAAATCTCTCTCCTTGGGTTGCACTTCTAAGGACCCTGTTCACTGTGTGGAATATCTGAGTATTAATGGAGAGTGGGAAACACAAAGAAGTACTTACCTAAATTTGTTAATTTTAATAATTGACTTATATTTGTCAGTTCTCAAATAACATAATAATAATAATAATAATAATAATAATAATAATAGTAATAATAATAAAATCTGTATCTTCAAGGAACTTTCTTTCAAAAGAATTGACAATAGACATAAGAAGAAATCCAGGGTGTGACAATATTCATGTGAATACTAATTATATGTGGATTTAAGAATTCAATTATTCAGCTGCCATTTCTCTCTGAATAAGCTTACACAGGAAAATGTAACTGTAAGTTGAACTTATGGTGGTGAGCAGAGGGGCAGGTTGGCTTGGCGGAGGACAGTGCTCCACAGTGATAAAGAGCTGTAATGGAGCTAATGCAGTTGATTACTTAGGCATCTGCACCATGCTTTCACGATAGAGCACATTCATCAAAGGTGATTGCATCACTCCATAAAATTCCAGGTGGAACAGCAGGTACACTGACTCTCTAAGGGAGCATTTGAACTTTTGGTCAAAGGACAGGCCAGTGAGCCCAGGTAGAAAAGAGCGTTAAAACATCAGAGTATTTTTATTCTTCAGAGTCTTAGGATATTGTATTGTGCCTAGTCATATTGCATTTCTCATAATATTTATTCTGATGTGATTTTCTGAGTGATGCTTTTCTCTCTGAAATATGGAAAACTTGGATCCTACTTGACCAAACTGCTGTAAATAATTTCAGCCTTATTGGACCTTACACAAGGACATTCAAACATAACTCAAATCAGCTTGAAGTGAGGATATGAGCACACTTACAATAGACAAAACATATACACATTTTCTTCCTGCCTGACTCACACATGCCCACAGTCCTCACACCACAAATATTATCTTTCCAGGGCTAAACATAGCCTTCCCAGGCTATGCTTGCTTGCTGCTATTACATGTTCAAACAGCAGGCCACCAGGGAAAGGCAAGAAAATGACCAAACATTAACCACATCACATGGACTAATAGTAGTGCTGGAGGAACATGAAGCAGTTCTACAGAGCTCTGTAATTTTTTGACCTGGATATGTTCTTAAATACAACACAATGCTGATATTTTTGCTTTTACCCTGTGGTGAGCTCTACTACTAGGAAAAACATTTTTCTTCTATTTCTTTCTTGTTCTGAACTTACATTTTTCTAAATGGCACTGACATAAATCTGGAAATCAATGTATTGTTTGAGATGAAGTTTGAAACATTTCTTACTTATAATTTCATAGCCATGCCCACAGTGAATTAAGGAACCTATTTATTTAGTGTGTAATTGTATTTATAATTATAATACCCAGCTTATAGGTCCAACCTTGATCAACAAAAAAAAGTAGTAGAACATTATTTGTCACAAGAAAACTTACTAGGAAGGATAATAATACTGGTTTAGGACATTTTTTTCTGTTATCTTGTAATCGTTACCATAGGGATCATGTGTTTTACTTTTATCCAAGAAACAAAGTCTCAGATTTCACCATTACAGTATGGATATTGGATTATGACACTATTAGATACTATTTTCAACAGTGGACCAATACATGGCTCAGCCACTCTTTGATTTAATAAATTATGAGGGAAATATGGACTCAATGGACCATGGCTATAAAAAAATGTAAATCCTACTTAATTATTACACAAATCAAGATCTTGCAACTTTGTAACCAGCTCTAGGATAAAGAACAACATAGTGCTCAGAAAATAAGTTCACATGAAAGATTTTGAAAGAAGTGAGTGAAATTATGTTGTAGTATTATTATATTTAAAGAATATACCATGAATAACTTATAGAACTTTATGTGTTAATGGTAAACGAATTAATGGCAGAGAAAAAAACACCTTAAACACACAATGACCATCCTTATAAAAGCACAGTTACATCAAGGTCAAAGAATGTGGTCAATCTGATTACTGATTCCTCCTCCAAGGCTTTAGTCAATTAAGCAGATACTGCATTAGAGTTTTATTTATTGAGCTAGCATTGATTTTTAAATCTAATGATTCTACCCTAAATTTTATTTTATGTTAGTTTCTTTTTAAAGTTGTTCTTATTGAAGGTTGACATTAATAAAGAAAAGTATACAAATTATAAATGTACAATCTGTTATTTTTCAAAGTTACTACATTCATATAACCACCAACAAGAGTAAGAAAATAAGATATTATATGGACTTAGAAAACTTCCCTCTTTTCTCTCTATTTTCAAATCTTTCTATCATAGCTAACCACTAGTATGACTTCTCATACCATAAATTAAGTTTGCTTCTTATTGATCCTCAGCCAGCCAACCTCACAAATTTAATTATACATATGCTCTTTTTTGCCTGATGTTTTTCCCTAGTCTTCCATAATTGATGTACTTGCATATTATTCCATAACAAGTTTTCATTCATTTACATTGCAACATAGTATTCTACTTTGTAAACAGCACAATTGCTTTGTTTATTTTAAAACTGATGAACACTTGGGTAGAATAGTGTTTGGAGCAATTACAAATACACTACTTCTTCTTCTTCTTCATTTTTTACACTACTTCTTATTGTCCTTTTTATACCATTAGTCTTTCTGGTGAGTGTATATTGGTAACCTGTCATTTTAATATTATAAAATCTTTATCAAAGCTTAAATTATAAAAACAATATTATTCTATTGTTATTTTCTTGAAAATTTTTTGCTTTACATTTCAATTTTAGTTGCTTCACCCATGTATGATAATTATTTGTATGGTTGGAAAAATAGGGGTCAAGATGATTTTTTCCCACATTGATACCAATTTGATTCAGCACCATTAATCAGAATGATAATCTTTTTTGTCACAGTATTATAGTATTTTGTATATGTCATAAATATAGTAAATACATATAGAATTTGTTTCTGGGTTCTATTTTGTTATATTACTTTGTTTATTTTTTTCTTATAACCCCATTGACTTACTTACATTGGTATTGTATATTTAGTGTTGTTCTGCCACTTTTGGAAAACATTGCTCAGATTTTTATTGATTTTGCATTGAAAATATATATTAATTTAAGATAATTTAACATCTTTATAATATTGTGGATATTGGTAAATAGAAATTTTGAAATATTTTGTTACATTAAGTCTTAGGCTACTGATATCCGTTAGCTTAATTTCTAGATATTTGATACATACTATTTATTATATTTTCTGTTTGTTGCTAGTACATAGAAATAAAATTGATATTTATAGATTAGTTTTGCATGCAATAAAATTCTCAAGTTCAGCTACTTCAATAGCTTACTATAAATTATTTTGAAATTTCTGCTTATACACATATGTATTCTCATATTCATGAAGCACCTATATTAATAAAAGCCTAAGCAACCGGATGACTGAACAACTGTTCGACTGGTTGACTGGTCGCTGTGATATGCACTGACCACCAGGGAGCAGATGTCCAATGCAGGATCTTCTCCCTGGTGGTCAGTGCACTCCCACAACAGCAGCAGAGCCACTCGGCTGATAAACCTGTCCCAGTAGCCCACCACCCCAGCATCAGCCATTCATTCCCTCAGTAATCCTGCAGGTCCAATCTGCGGAGAATGGGCCAGGCACCAATGGCCAGAGCTGATGGCCTCTTGGAAGTCAACTTCAGGCACCATGGCCATTTCCCATGCCTAGACATTCCACAAGGAAGAAAAGATATAAAATCGATGGCCAGGTGGCTCCTGACAACTAGCGTGAATGTCAGTTGGTCGGATCCAGATCCTGGGACAGCAAGAGCATCCCACTGCCTGCCTGGACGGTTGATTGTGTTCCTGCCCCACTCCCAGTTCCCTTGGGATGGGCGCCAGATTAAGAGCTCATTGTTGTGTGTGTCAGTGTGTTCCCACAGCCAACCTCCTGCAGCCTGCCAACCTCCCATAGTCCCTCCCCCGGCCAGCCCGGATCAACTCGATTTCCAGCCAGGCTGAGGGACCCCACCTATGCATGGATTTGTGCACTGAGCCTCTAGTCTTTTATAATAGCCAAAATATGGAACCAACCTAACTGTTTATCAATAGATGGATGGATAAAGAAGAGATGGTGCATCTATATAATAGAATATTACTTAGCCATAGAAAAGAATGAAATCTTGCCATCTACACTGACAGGGATGAATATGGAGAGTATTATCCTAAGCAGAATAACTCAGACAGAGAGACAAATACCATGTAGTTTCACTTATATGTGGATACAACAAACAACATGAACAAACAAAACAGAAATAAACTCCAAATATGAGAAACTTTTTGATGGTTGCCAGATGGATAGGGAGTTAGAAGGATAAGTTAGAAGGGTAAGGGATTATGGTGTGTAAAATTTCAGTTATAAAAACATTCATTTGGATATAAAATACAGCATAGCAAATATAGTCAAGAATATTATAATAGCTATACATTGTGTCAGGTGGGTACTAGATTTATTGAGGTGATAAATTCTTAAGTTAAATAAATAAGTAATCATCATGTTGTGTATCTGAAACTTTAGTTGACATAATACTTTATGTCAACTAAAGGAAGGGAGAAGGATACAGAGTTAGAAACAACAATGAGAGAGAAACATCTATCAGCTGAATCTTGCACAACCCCCACTGGGTATGTGCCTGCAACCAAGGTACATTCCCTTTACCAGAATCGTACATTCATGATTTTTTTTTAAAGTATAGGCCCATCACTTAGGATCCACTGGTTAAATCAGTTGTGTTTTCAACGAGCTATTGAAAAAATTTTATCAACTCAGCATGATAGTCAAATGGTGTAATGCATGATTTAACCAGTGGATCCTGAGTTGATAAATTTTTTTCAATAGCTCGTTGAAAACACAACTGAAGTACTAAATTGGAGGCAATACTCTCTGAGAATGTGGAACCCACCTAATGTATTGAGTCAAGGTTTTTCCTAAATCCATCCCCAATAAGTATATGTCTGAGATAAAAGAATGAAAAGAGGAATGATCATTCTGGAAGATACATTTTGGCCTCTGTTAGAGATCTTGGTCCAGGATATACTGCAAAAATATTAAATTCTAAACTAAACTGTCTCCCTTGGTGCTTTGGGCCCCATGCTGGTTATGGATCAGCAGTCAAGAAGTGAAGTCACTTTCTTAACAGTGATATTAAGCTTAATCATGAATAAGAGTAAGGGAACAAGTTGGAATATATATGCAACACAGACGATTCCCAGGGTGCCTCTTGGTACCTCCTAGCTCATTTGTGTTTTAAATGAAAAGATACAGTCACTTCATTCTGAAAAGGATATGGTGAGCAGGAAGAGTTCAGTCTTCTTTAAGATTCAGGTGTGGGTAACACCATCCATTAAGTCATTAATGAGAAAACTAGATTGCAAATTGCAGTAGGAATGGGATGAAATTCATTTGAGAAGCCTGGACCAACTGAAGGGGTAAGGACTGTGGTCCTTCTGACTATACTCCCATTTCTGAATTGTTCCTCCAGAAGTCAGGCTGACAGGAGGAGTTGCTTCCTTGATGTTTATGGAGAAGTAAATATAAACTGCACAAAAGTTAAACTATGGAAAAAAGAGAGATGCATTTCCTAGATACCTGTCAATGAAGGACTTTTGTCCCAGACACGAGGAGTGTTGTCAGCAGATATCTCTTAGCTATGTGACATACCTTCTGAGAATCATCAAACCTAAGGTTATACTCTACCCAGAACAACCCACATTCAGTGACTAAGAAACATAAGGGTAGAGATCCAACTGTTTTGGCTTGAGGCAGAACTCTGTTATTTCTTACTCTAGAACAGTGGTTCTCAACCTTTGGGTCGCGACCTCTTTGGGGGTCAAACAATACTTTTACAGGGGTCGCCTAAGACCATCGGAAAACACAAGTATTTACATTATAATTCATAACAATAGCAAAATTACAGTTATGCAGTATGGTTGGGGGTCACCACAACATGAGGAACTGTATTAAAGGGTCACAGCATTAGAAAGGTTGAAAACCACTGCTCTAGAACTTCTAAGCTGACTAATGCTTTGTTCAGATTTCAATGTATTTTGAGCATTTCTTCTGACATATTCTTCTTCCACCACTTTCCTTTCACATATATCAATCTTTATAACCAGTGGTTCTCAACCTTTCTAATGCTGCGACCATTTAATACAGTTCCTTGTGTTGTGGTGAATCGTAATATAAATATCTGTGTTTTCTGATGGTCTTAGGCGACCCTGCTAGTGGTTCTCAACCTGTGGGTCACTGCTGTAGAGCCTAAGACCATCAGAAAACAGGTCACAACTCACAGGTTGAGAACTGCTGTTTATAAATATCTTGCACCTGAAGCTCTGTTATAATATCTTTCTCAAAAAAACATCCAAGATGCAAGCTCTGGATCCTTAAGAATACCAAAATCTCCAACTCCTTTCACAACCTAGAAAAGGTGGTTTCTTGTGATGCAGAGGCCTCAGGGCTGGTTGGATGAGGGGGAGGCTGGGATTGTAAATCACCATTTTAGCTGTTCCCTCAGGTTGTCCCCCAGTTGCATAGGGAGGAAAAGGCAGAACAAAGGATCTAATTTCTCTGTTTGCCCTTATTTTCTTTTAGGATTCTCTACTTTTACAGAGAGAAGGACAACTGGTCCCTTCCTCCAACAGAGAGCATAGTAAATCTCCTCTTGAGTGACTGGACTTTTATTATTAACATTTACAATTATTACTGAAAAACTTCATCATAAATCCTTCATTTTAGTTACATCTATTTATTATATCTCAACAACTTTGAGATTTTTAAAAACAATTATTACATAAAGCATTTTCTTGACCAATTTTGTAACAGGGATAACTCAAAATGAAAGTACCATTTTATTTTACTTTCCTTTATAAAAACAGGAGTGTCCTTGCTTCATAGTTAGAGGTTGCTTCTACAGCTCTGTCCTTCTCAATGTTATGGGAAAAAACAGAACATTAGGGACTAGTTGTAGTTATGGGAAATATTAATTATGCCAATAACCATGATTTCCCTTTCTGTTCAAAGAAAGAACATAATAATTTGGCTGGGAGTTGTATTCCCTGGGACCTGGGAGTCATCCTTGGAATTTGGTCCATCCTCATTGAAGAACTGCCCATTATCATGGAAAAATTAACCTAGTTGCCCAACCCAGCCTGTATAGCTTGTTCCCTTATGTAATTTTTGTCTCTATATTGATAAACCAGGGAAAAGCAAAATAAAGATAGAAAGTTAAAATTACATTATAGACATACAGATAGAAAGCCAATATTACATTACAGATATACAGACAGAAATCTCACTAGCTAAAAGTTTCTGGTGGCCAACATTCTGAGAGAGAGAACAGAAAGGGTTCCCAAGATAAAAATATAAAAATTCTTGCCAGCTGCTGGGACTTTCCTGTAATCTCTGTCACATGTTCAACCTCACCACATAACTTGGTTTCCCCAAAATGGGATTTGCCCTATTTTTAAACAACAAAGAGACACAAAACATCAGCAAACACTCTTATACAGGCATGCACAACACAATAACATTTTATATCACAGAGCAATGTCTTTTGTCCCTGGTTTGGGAACTGCCCCTTCTCAGAATCTCAGCATTCTCCTCAATGGACTATTTTGAGAGAATGTGTTTCCAAGGTCTGGAATTTCTGTTTCCCATCCTGGGGCCATGAGCTGGAGGCCTGTGATTTTACAGAGATATCTGCATTGCAGGCAGTGGTCTGGACCCTTCTTAAAATTCTTTAGCATACAACCTAAAACAGCAGATTTAGAGAAATTACTTCCCATCTTTGCAGTTAAACCATGTAATCCCTCCCAGTTAACAGAAACATATGACAACCACAAGGTAACTTTCACTTCATGCAGACTGTCACAGTCACCTTCACACATCCGTCAGTCCCAAGTTTAATTTCCACCCACTGAGAGTTCCTGAATTGAGGCAAATATTCTGCATAGGCAATGATTAGCCACCTCTTCTGCCCTTAAGGGCAGACCTGAACTCAGACTAGGTCTTCAGGGAAACTTACTAATCAGGCTTTTCTGTCATCCTTGGAGTCCACTGGAGCCCAGGGGGTGGGAAGGGAGTGGCCTGATGCCTCCAAGCAAAGTCCCAGTCAACCTCTGGTGATGCCTTTTCCTTCATTGTGAGAGCTTGGTCTATTGGGCCCACCTGCTTGCTCTCCAGAAGTGGTGCCTCAAAGGGGCAACTTGGCTGTGTGATTTTTAGTCAGGGAACCAAATTACATTGCAAAATTTACTAGGTGACTGGAAAACCCTCAATGGGTACTCAGAATATTCAAGAAAAAAACCTTTATTTACAGATGTACTAGTACAGTAACTCAGGGGAGTCATTTTACAAAGCCTAAGTCTAATATATACTTTATCTTTAAAATACATTTTTTATTTCTGTACTACCTCCTTATTTCTTTGTAAAATACTTATAAATTCATAATGAACTATAATTATCCAGTACTAATGTTGTATTTTTCCTTCCTCCAAACTACATAAGTTTTCGAAATTTTCTCACAATTTATGCTTAGTTGTAATTCTAACCTTTCCTCCAGGGCCTTAACAACTGAAATAAGCCACATGGTCTTCCTTATTCTTCAAATCCGTTCTATATTTCAAGCCTCAGGACATTTCCTCATACAGACTTCTTTGATTTTTCAGTCTCTGAATATTTCCAACTCTCTCACAGAATGAATCTATACCAATTGGTATTCTTTTTGACAAAATATTTATAATCCAAATAATTATCTTATTTTTTTTCTGAGTATATTTGTTTTAGCATTTTTTTCAAATTAAAATATAAACTTACATCTTCATAACAATTATTTCTTTGTTGAGCATTTATTCTTGGCCCAACATTATAAAAATTTTATATTGTGAGTACCAGTGTAACTTAAAAAGCACAAGCTATATTAACAAATTTTACCACTGCAGTCAACATGTAAAGAGTTAATTTTCAAGACTGTATCATGTGGAGAGTTACTATAAATAATTCAAATAAATTATTAAGATTTTAAAATTATCTGAAGATTAATAAAAGATTTTATGATGTATTGAAAGGAGAATGATGAGAAAAGTTAAATACTGTTTTTAGGCAAACTTTAAGCAGTGTTGGAAATGGAGAAATGATAGTCTGAGTATAGTAAGAGAAGGTCATATGGTAGGATAATCAGTAGCTCTGGGACTAAAGACAATTCAGAGGAAAAAGTATAGCTCTCACTATTTGTAAATCTATAATTATTTCTGGTTCCCAAATTGAATCTTTTCTGTTACAAGTAGGAAAATTAGAGACAGAGCTGACATATTTAGTTTAAACGATTAAAAACTTTTCTAATAGAACATGCTTCATTTAAACTTCCTAAGAAATACAATGCCTTAATTCCCTGGTCTCTTTCTGTGAGAAATGTGTTATTCACTTAAGAAACATGTTATTCACTTAAGACACGTATTCTTTTATTGTGAACCTGTCTTGGAAGATTCTGTTTAACCTCTAACTTCCCAGTTTTATAATCCCATAGCTTTCTCTCTCAGTATAGGATTTATAGGTAAACCATCACAAGATATACTGCAATAACAATAGAACCAAGCAATCACAATTATAAAGCAACAAGACTTTCCATTATAAAGCAACATGATTGAATGGGTCTGATGATACAATACAGCCTTTCTAATTAAGAGCTCCACAAATCTTACAGATATATTATAGCAGGCTTAAACTATACCAGGCTTTATGAAAAGGTAGAGCAAATGTTTGAAATGGAGCTATAGTTTTTGATTAAAACTCTCCAGTGTTATACTCTTCCTTTCACTTAAGTATGAAAGCTCAAATAAAGTAAACTTCTATTCTCAAATCCTAAATATTCTTCTACACAAAACTGAAAGATGATAATACATGATGAGGGATATTGCAATAGTTAAGAGTTACAAAATATTAAAAATTAGGTACTCCATTTTAACTGGTGGATGCTGTGTGCACTCAAATTTCACCTTCAGGAGTTAAAGATGTATGCCTCTGGCTACAATCTTTAGCTTTTATTCCTTTTGAGAAATTTCTTTTAACCAAGAACGCCACCTCTGCCTTGCCTGGGATCACACCTTAGTAAGGCAGCCAGCACCTAATAACTGGCAAAATAGGTACAAACACAAGAACACTGTCAACTCTTGTTATGCAATTGCAAAATATTTGCTTAACGTTTTTCCCAGAATAGTTTCAGAAGTAGACGTTTTGCCATATGAACTTGAATCTCTGGAGGAAGAGGATGTAAAATAGAATCTTAATAACATTCACTGATTGTGGTCAGCAAAATATTATGGAGAGCTTTGTTACGGGAGTCCTGTGAATTTTCAAATCTTCCATTTCTGCCATAGTTCCACCCATTCCTTTTAGGCCAACTTGAAAGATTTTAATTCAATTTAACCTCACTTTTTTGATTCCCTACATCTAATCCATCATGATATTCTGCTTTTCATCTTTTGAAATTTCTAAGATGTTCCTTTTCCACTGAGAAATCAGTCATCATTTGAGAAAGCATCAGACTGTGATGAAATTTGTGATATGAAGACAAGCAGAGGTAGATTAAAATTCCAGGTCTGCATTATGTGGTCTTGGGAAAAATCCTAAAAATCTTTCTAACATTAGGTTTATTCTTTTTTTAATGGAAATTATTATTTTACCTTTATAATTTTTTTTAAAAATTAAAAGTAAGAAATATATATGTGCATGTGCTCAATCACTACATAACACATTTTTAGTATGAAATCCATTAAAGCTATAAATAGTGACAAAATTTATGTATTGATTCCTCTTTCTCATCCAAGCCTTTCTAGACAGAAGCTGTTCTCTGGCCATCTTGACTTCAATCCCTTCTTATACACTTTATTCTATCACTTATATCACACAAAACACTTTATTATAAGTATACAACTAAATATGCAAACACTATTTGATTTTTGTTATGTTTTTATTTTTCACATTAAAACAAAAGATATTTATTTAAAATTAGAGACAACATTATCTTGTTTAGGACACTTTTAAAAACTATATGTTTTACTCATTTTTTACAGAGTGGAAGGGAGAAGGATAGAGTTAGAAACATAGATGAGAGAGAAACATAGATCAGTTAGCTTCTGCACATCTCCTACTGGGGATGTGTCCGCAATCAAGGTAGTGCCCTTGACAGGAATCAAACTTAGGACCTTTCAGTCTGCAGGCCGATGCTCTATTCACTGAGCCAAACTGGTTAGGGCAGGACACTTTCAATTTAATTCATTAAAATTATATGTTGATATTTTTAGAACACTTGAGTGAAATAAAATGTAATCTTCCTTTTAATACATGTGAACTTAGGTTAATATGTAAAATTTTAATCAGCAAAAAATATAATTTTTATTTTACTTAGAAATGTATTTATTTTTTCAATTTTAAAAACTAAAAAAATGTTTATTATAAATAATTATGGTAAAAGGTTACAATGACTCAGATAAATTATTCTGACATTTGTAGAAATGATTCCATTTCTATGTGAAAAATATAGAATATTATGCAACTTTTATTATTCAACTAATTCTACTTTGCTGTTGGAATGCTTATTTTCATTGACAGTCCAAATAGATATTTAAAAAGTAATGAATAAAATGTGTTTTATTTAGTCCTCCAAATAAGAAAAGTAATTAAGATTTACTTTGAGCTATATTATATTGAAATATTACTTCCCACGCCCCCATTCCTCATCAAACAATTTTAATTGAAATGAAGTACTAATAATGATTTCTTATACTGGCAAGTGCTTCTCACTTTATAATCTGTCTTCATATCCATTGTATTTTTCAACCTTCACAATAACACTGGGAGAAAAATCAATAGAAAAAAAAATCAAAGGAAGTTAAATGATTGGCAGAGATCAGACAACTGGTAATTGAAACTAGAAAGTAAAGTCAAGTAATCTGACTCTTCAATTAGTGTTCTGTATTTTGCAATAAGCACCCAATATTCCACTTAATATTTTCTTACTATGATAAGCTTAGTTTATTTTATTTCATATTTCACAATCACTAATAAGAAATTAAGCCAACTGATTCACTCTACCTAAAAATGGGTAAGAGTTTACCTGGTTTATTTTACTAACCTGCTTTTAAAAGAAACTAAAAAAAGATATTGAGTATTTTAAATCTAGATTACTTTGGCAGATATATCATTATATTAATTTCAGGCTTTCAGAATTCTTTTTTAATATACAAGAACCTTATTCCTATTCATAAAATAAAGAAATGGAAATGTTTGTGGAAAATTTTCTCCTTTAAGTTTTTTTCTACAGCTCTTAAGTTTTATTCAACTGATAAATATGGGTACCCAGGTCAATAGAAATACCTAAAGGTTTGTTTGCATGTTATGTCCTTGTTAACAAGCCATTTGCTTCTTTTGACCAATTTTTAAAATAGTAAGTATGTATTGCTAGACCAGCCTTTTGCTTATTGTTTATGCATTACTGATGTCAAGCTGTGACAAATTAATGGGATGACATCACTGTCAATGTCCTTATTTCCATGCAAATTGTACTTTCTTAAAAACAGAAAATAGACTTAATGAAGATGATACACTAAAATTAATTTACTCGTGTCATGGGATTATAATGTATAATAGAAAGGAATCATAGGGAAAATGGAGAAAATGACCAAAACTAAATACTAAACTATAATTTAGAAAGTCAGATTGTTAAGTGCAAATGTATCTGTTGGTATATCAAATTAATAGTTGCTTCATATTTTAAAGTGAGCATTTCCCTATTGTGCTGGCTTTATTGGCAAATTCATCACTACAGCATAACTTAATATTAATCTTAAACTTAGAAAAATAATTGGGCAAAAAGAGACTGAGACAAAGACACTTCTAGATGAATATGTTTGTCACACATATATAGTACCTTATAGCATAATCAGTAAATATACCATGCATTACTCCCTATTTTGTATCAATGACAGATATTAACAATCAATCATGATTATTTTCCTCACTGAAGTCAAAAGTGGTACCTATATTTAAAAAAATTAAATTTATGGGGATGACATCGGCTAATAAGATCAATAGGTTTCAAGTGTACATTTCTATATACATCTGTATATTGCATTGTGTGCCCACCCTGCAAAGTCAAATCACTTTCTGTCACCATATATTTGACCACCATTTACCCTTTAGTACCCCACCCTTCTGGTAACCAAGACACCGTAGTCTATGTCTATGGGTTTTTGTTTGTTTCACTTAGTGTGACATTCTCAAGGTGTGTCAATGTTGTTACAAATGAGAGAGAGAGAGAGAGAGAGAGAGAGAGAGAGAGAGAGAGAGAGAGAGAGAGAGAGAGTAATATGCAAATTGTCTGGGATGCCATAATGTCACGAACACTCAAACACTCAGGAGGAGGCTGAGCACAGGTGGGTGGGAAGGGTCTGCATGCACGGTGAGAAAAGCCACAGATGGTGCAGGCCCACAGACAACCACAGCATGCTGGCAGTCCCACCTCTGCGTGTGAACTACAGAGGAAATACCTTTTCTGATTGCTCATTGGCTAAGCTCACTGTACACCACTTGTAGTGTTCTTGGAAACTTGGGTAATAAGAATCCAAGAAGATGATCTAGGGTTTTTCCACCTCACTCCTGGAGTAAAAATGGAAGGTCTGCTGGTGGAGGGCTAAGAAATGTCATATCATGCCCTAGCCGGTTTGGTTTAGTGGATAATGCCTTGTCCTGCTGATCGCAGAGTTTGATTCTGATCAAGGGCATGTACATAGGTTGCAGACTCCTCCCTGGCCAGGGACCAGGTCAGGGTTCACACAGGAGGCAACAAATCAAAGTGTCCCTCTCACATTGATGTTTCTCTCTGTCTTTCCCTCTTTCTTCTACACTCTCTAAAAATCAATGGAAAAATATCCTCAGATGAGGACAAAAAAAAAAAAAAGAAAAAAAAAAGAAAAGTAAAGAAAAAGAAAGGTCATATTCTATGAAAGAGACATTTTTAAAATACCTAAAGAAAGTCATCATTTTTTTTTTGTGGTGAAGGGACTGGAGTCCATGTTGATGAAAATACCTGAGCAGCTGTGGCAGCCAACAGTGGCAGCAGCAGCAGGATGATGGGACAGCACCTTCCAATGACCAGCCCAGTCGCCTTCTCCAGCAGAGAGGGCCTTAGCAGTGGGTAGGACATTTCCCGAGGGCTTCCAGATTGTAGAGGGTACAGGTTGGGCTGAGGGACATGCCCTCCCATGCACAAATTCCATTCACTGAGCCTCTAGTAGATTATATATAGATATATAAATAATATAAATATATAGATATGTAAATATGTAGATATGT
The DNA here is from genome assembly GCA_004026805.1 of Lasiurus borealis. Classification (NCBI taxonomy): domain Eukaryota; kingdom Metazoa; phylum Chordata; class Mammalia; order Chiroptera; family Vespertilionidae; genus Lasiurus; species Lasiurus borealis. The sequence goes on from PVJN01009368.1 coordinate 40,284, forward strand.
AGATATTAGTATATAGATTTATAGATAGATATCATATATTATTTGTTAAAATTTAATTCTTTATTGTTTAAAGTATTACATATGTCTCCTTTTTCCCCATTGACTTCTCCCAGGTTGTTCCCACTCCTCAGCGCATACCCTCACCCCTCTACTGTCAGTGTCCACGGGTTATGCTTATATACATGCATACAAGTCCGTTGGTTATCTCTCAACCCTGCTCCCCCCCCACCAGCCTTCCCTCTGAGGTTGGATGGTCTCTTTGATGTCTCTATATTCCTGGATCTATTTTTGTTCATCAGTTTATGTTGTTCATTACATTCCAAAAATGAGTAAGATCATGTAATATTTATCTTTCTCCAACTGGCTCATTTTGCTTATCACAACACTCTCCAGGTCCATCCATGCTGTTGCAAATGGTAAGAGTTCCTTCTTTTTTCAACAACCAAGTACTCCACCATCTATTGAAGGATACTTTGGTTTAGATTAAATTGCCACTTGTAAAAAATAAGTGGAGGACATTGATAAAGAGAAATAAAATAATAATTATTTAAAGAAGAATGACTAACTCTAGTGCATAGAAATACAATGAAGAAACTAGGTATAGACTGGGATGTAGACTTGCAAGACAACATATATATTTATATTTCATTTATTCATCCATTTGTTTATTTTGAGATATATATTTAATCTCTATTTTAATCCAGAAATTGTTTACTTTGATAGTGAAAATAGATAAAAATCCTGGCTGTCTTGAATCTTGCATGCTGTGGATGGTGCAACCTGTGATTGTTGGTTGTGGGATACTGAGAAGGCCTTGACTATGTTGGTGATGTTAGCAATAGAGATAAATGAAATATAGAAAGAACAAATCAGATAAATAAGCAACATTGCCTATCAACTAACTGGATGCTTAAGAAAACTGTTATTCTAAATAAGGGTGTCTGGTGGACCCACACTATTGATTATACATGTAACTACCTGAATGCAATAATGTACCACTCATGATTTTTTTTTAATTTACGACAGAGAGTTCAAGAAGGATTTAAGGCGCCTTACAGAAATATGTATAATAAAATTGGATAAATCTTTGCACTCTGTTTCCAAACTCTCAGAGACCGAGTTTTTCCTAATAAAAATAATCTGCTTATCAAGATTACATATTATTCAAAAAGCACAGGGGAGCTCTAGAAAATTGTCTTTTTTTTGGATCACTAAATAATTATTTTAAGGATTGCATGCTTCTATAATTCTTACTTCATTGAAATTTAAGGATTGATGAGCTCAAAAGTCTGTTTAAGATTTAAGAGCTTTTCAAGGAAATGATCTATATAAATACAGGTTTTTACATTACAAAATTCTCCCTTTTTTATTGCCATGTCAAGGTGGGGCTTGCTCAGAGAGCAGCTTATGTGGCATTTACTCCATAAGCTGCTGATTATGTTCTTTAATGTCTGAGAAGCTCAGCTTCTCACAGATGGTGCTTGCTGTAGTAACAACTTCTTAGCATGATATGTCACTCATCACAGGCTCTCTACACAGTCACGATTCTTTTTAGGTTTTCAGTGACATTTGAAGTACATTTTATTTGACAGCTGTTACACTTACTTGATAAATACCGTTAATGACAAAGTTTTTGTAATTTTTTTGTTTCACTAACACCAATTACAAGTTAAAGAAGAGTTTGTGTTAACACAAAACATGAATTTGCAAATGAATGAGCAAATTACAATAATTTTCTAATTAATGAAAATAAAATTAAAAAGAAAATTACCCCCAATTACCAGCAAATTTCAGTTTTAGAAAACCTGTGAATTGCTTAATTTACTTGCCTTTTATAATTATTTTTCACATTTTCATCTGTTCTTTTTTTACATATGGCTTTGAATAACCTATATAATTTTAATAGTTTATTATTTACACTAGAGGCCCAGTGCATGAAATCTGTGCCTGAGTAGGGTCCCTAGCAGCTGCTGGCTGCTGGCTGGGGCCTTCCTTCATTCTGCACCACCCCTTGGTAGTCAGCATATGTCATAGCAAGCCATAGAACTTCCAGTCGGTCGAACTCCTGAGGGTACACTTTGCATATTAGGCTTTTATATACACAGATACTCCCTTTTCCCCCCTATAATGTTATTTTCTGAAATTACTTGGAGTTTGGACCCATGTTCAATAACAATAAAGAACATTACTAGTTAGCTACAGCTTTGAAAAATTTTTTATTTAGAATTGTGTGCTTATGCTATATTCTCTAGAGTATAAACTCTTAAGTAAGAAGGATATAGTGAAGTCTTAAGGAAAAGTTAAGTGGGCTGAAATTGTGGGGACTTAAAGGAGAGGAAGAAAAATGTGAAGTCAAAGCAGCAAAAAATAAATAAAAATACATATTTGAGAGTTACAAAATAGTCAATCTTAGGAATGTAAAATACAGCACAGAAAATGCTATATAATAAAGAGGTAATATGCAAATTAAGCCTCATGCCCTCACAAGAAGGCTGCCTATGACCAGGCCAACAGGGAGGTTAGTGAGAGAAGATCAAATGACTGAACAGCAGGTTACATAGGGCAACCAATCTAATGGGGGTGGGGGACACGAGGGGTGACCTGGACAGCAGTGAGGGGGGCAGTTAGGGACAAACAGGTGAGCAGGGGGAGGCACAGTTAGGGAAAATCAGGAAGGAATGCAGAGGCAGTGAGGGGCAATCAAGCCAGCAGGGGTGAAGGCAGTTAGGGGTGACCAGGCAGGCAGGCAGGTAAGCGATTAGGGGCCAGCGCTCCAGGATTGTAATGGGATGTCTGACTGCCAGTTTAGGCCTGATCAACCCTAAACTGACAGTTGGACATCTCTGGAGAGGTCTCAGATTCTAGGGGGTGCAGGCTGGGCTGTGGGGACCCTCCCTGTGCACAAATATAGTACATCTCGCCTCTAGTATAGTTAATAATATTGTAATAAACATGTATGGAGTTGGGAGGGTATTAGACTTATTGGGGAAGTCATATAAATATCTAACCACTGTCCTGTACACCTAAAACTAATATAATATTTACTGTCAACTATATTGAAAAAACTTAAAAAAAACACACACAATATTCATAACTTGATAGAAAGAAATTAAAAAGAACAAATCAGCCAAAACCGGTTTGGCTCAGTGGATAGAACATCGGCCTGCGGTCTGAAAGGTCCCAGGTTTGATTCCGATCAAGGGCATGTACCTTGGTTGCGGGCACATTCCCAGTAGGGGGTGTGCAGGAGACGGCTGATGGGTGTCTCTCTCTCATCGATGTTTCTAACTTTCTATCCCTCTCCCTTCCTCTCTATGAAAAATCAATAAAATATATTAAAAAAAAGAACAAATCATCATTTATTTACCTTGGAAACTCCATGAGAACAAGAATGTTGTCTGTATTTATCACATCTGCATCCCTAGCAGTTAATCAGTACAGGATAAATATTTATTGAATAGATATAATTATAATGAATTAATAAATATTTATTGAATGAAAGTAATTAATTTTATATTGGAGGTTTGCAGTTTGCTCTTTGATACTGAATTTGTTTTAGCTTTTTTAGAGCAATACCTCTACTAAGGCGATAGATAATACTACCTTTCAACATACAGTATACTTGGAAGCCTTATATAATTTTGATGTGAACTTCCAGTCAGGCATCATGAGATTGTTATTTTAAACTCAAGGTAGTGACTAAGAAGGCCTTAATTTACCTTGACTAAACTTTAAACAGGCCCCTGATCTTCCTTATGTTAGAACATTTGCTTTAGAAAACTTTTAATTGTAAATGTTTCCTTTAATCTTTTGAGATGTAAATCTTCTCCCAGCCTCTTATCAGTTTTACAATCCAGAAACATATTTATAAAGGATGCAGGGCCATCCATTTGAAATGGAATCATCAAAAAAGATAGAGAACCTGCCTCCCATCACTGTAGGAGAGCAGGAGCCTAACTTCAATAAGCTCCAATTAGCAAACACAATTGGCCTCATCACATTGACTAACTTCCCTCCTGACACTTTTCTGTACTTTTCTGCTAGCTCACCCTGTCACTTAAAATCTCTACTATCCCCCCACCCCCACCTCAGCACTTAATCAAGTTCTCTTTCCTACTGCAATAATCATGATCCCTATTGTAATACTATTGAATAAAGTCCTCATTGTTGATGTAATTTTTCTTTGACACAAGTTTTGAGAGAAATATTGTGACTCTAGTTGTATCTGATTCTCTATAAGTATGAGCTATATTTCAACTGAGTGGAATTATTGCAAAGAGTTACTAATATGGTGTATTCCTTTAAAAGTTAAATAACAATCATTTTAAGACATAATGAAGAAAATGCATGTTCTAATGCATCTCCTCTAATCAGCAGAAATTTATTTTCTTTTTTTGATAATGTCTAAGTCTTTTATCATTCTTTTCTTAAATTAATTGAGCATAGTGGTTTGGGTCAATTTCTGGGTTCTCTATACTATTCCATTGATCTGTGTGTCTGTTTTTGCCAGTAACAGACCGTTTTGAGAACAGTGGCTTTGTAATACAGCTGGAAATCTGGCATTGAGATTCCACCTACTTTGTTCTTCTTTCTAAGGATTGCTGCAGCTATTTGAGGTCTTTTTTTATTCCAGATGAATTTTTGGAAAGTTCGTTCTAGGTCTGTGAAGTATGCCTTTGTTATTTTCATGGGGATTGCTTTGAATTTATAAATTGCTTTGGGTAGAATGGACATTTTGACGACATTGATTCTCCCAATCCATGAACATGGTATGTTATTCCATCTGTTTATGTCTTTCTGTATATCTTTTTTTTTTAGAGTTGTGTAGGTCTTTTACCTACTTAGTTAAGTTTATTCCTAGGTATCTTAATTTTTTTGGTGCTATAGTAAATTGGATTGCTGTTTTAGTTTCTTTTTCTGTACATTCATTATTAGTATATAGAAATGCCAAAGATTTCTTGATGTTCATTTTGTATCATGCTATATTGTTGAATTCATTTATCAAGTCTAATAATTTTTTGATGGAATCTTTAGGGTTTTCTACGTACAGTATCATGTCATCTGCAAATAAGGACAGCTTTACTTCTTCTTTTCCTATATGGAAGCCCTTTATTTCCTTTTCTTATATGATAGAACTGGCTAATACTTCCAGCACTATGTTAAATAGAAGTGGTGAGAGTGGGCATCCCTGTCTTGTTCCTGTTTTTAGGGGGAACGGTTTTAGTTTTTGCCCATTGAGTATGATGTTGGCTGTGGGTTTGTCATATATGGCTTTTATTATGTTGACTTTTGATCCTTCTATTCCTATCTTGCTGAGAGTTTTTATTAAGTAAGGGTGTTGGATTTTGTCGAATGCTTTTTCTGCTTCAATTGATATGACTATGTGATTTTTATCTCTCAATTTGATTATGTGATGTATCACATTTATTGATTTACAGATATTGTACCATCCTTGCATCCTGAGATAAATCCTACTTGGTCATGGTATATGATCTTTCTGACGTATTGCTGGATTCTATTTGCTAGTATTTTGTTGAGGATTTTGGCATCTATGTTCATGAGGGATATTGGTCTGTAATTCTCTTTCATTGTGTTATCTTTATCGGGTTTTGGTATTAGGGTGATACTGGCTTCATAGAAGGAGTTTGGAAGTGTTCCTTCCTCTTGAATTTTCTGGAATAGTCTGAGAAGAATGGGTTTTACTTCTTCTATGAATGTTTGGTAAAATTCCCCTGTGAATCCGTCTGGCACTGGGCTTTTGTTTGCGGGAAGTTTTTTGATGATTGCTTATATTTCTTCCTTAGTTATCAGTGTGTTGAGATTTTCTGAATCTTCCTGTGTGAGTTTTGGAAGGTTGTGTTTTTCTAGGAATCTGTGCATTTCCTCTAGGTTGTGAAATTTGTTAGAATAGAATTGTTCATAATATTTTTAACAATCCTTTGTATTTCTGTGGGGCTGTAGATATCTCCGCTCTCTCATTTCTGATTTTTTTCATTTGGTTCATCTCTCTTTGCTTCTTGGTGAGCCTGGCCAGAGGTTCATCAATCTTGTTTATTCTTTTGAAGAATCAGCTCTTTGTTTTGTTGAATTTTTGTATTTTTTGTATTTTGTTTTTTTTTGTCTCCATGTCATTCATTTCTGTTCTGATCTTTATTATTTCATTCCTTCTGTTCACAGTGGGCTTTTCTTGTTTCACTCTTTCTAATTCTTTGAGTTGTTGACTTAGGTGATTTACCATTTTTTCCTGTTTTTTTTTTTTTTTTAGGTAGGCCTGTAGAGCTATAAACTTCCCTCTCAGCACTGCTTTCATTGTGTCCCATAGCATTTGCATTGTTGTGTTTTTATTGTCATTAGTCTCCAGAACATTTTTAATTTATTCTTCTATCTGATTTATAACCCAATCATTGTTTAGTAACATGCTATTCAACTTCTGAGTATTTGAATTTTTTGGAATGTTTTTATTGTAGTTTATTTCTAATCTTATGCCATTGTGGTCTGAGAAAATGCTTGATATGATTTCAATCATTTTGAATTTGGAGAGACTTTGCTTATGACCCAATATGTGGTCTATTTTTGATAATGTCCCATGTGCACTTGAGAAGAATGTGTATTCTGTAGCTTTGGGGTGAAATACTCTGAAGATGTCAATTAGGTCCATCTGATCTAGTGAGTTATTTAGAATTTCTGTTTCTTTGCTGATTTTTTGTCTAAAGGTTTTGTCCACAGATGTCAGTGCTCTATTTAAATCCCCTACTATGATTGTATTGTTGTTGATCTCTCCGTTGATATCCTCCAGGATTTTTTTTTTTTATGTATTTAGGTGCTCCTGTATTAGGTGCATATATGTTTACCAGAGTTATATCTTCGTGATGAATTGCTAATTTTAGTATTATGTAGTGGCCTTCCTTATCTCTTGTTATAGCCTTTACTTTGAGGTCTATTTTATCAGATATAAGTATCACTACCCCAGCTTTTTTCTCATTTCTATTTGCTTGATAATGGTTTTCCATCCCTTCACTCTCAGTCTGTGTGAATCCTTTTCTCTGAGGTGGGTCTCTAGACAGCAAATGTGTAGGTCCTGTTTTCTTAACAATTCAGCTGCCCTATGTCTTTTGATTGGTGCTTTTAACCCATTTATGTTTAATGATATTATTGACAAGTTCGTTTGTTGTCATATTTTTCCTTAGTGTTTTTTGTTTGTTTGTTTGTTTTGCCTTTCTCTTTCTTCTTTTTACAGCAGTCCCTTTAGCATTTCTTGCATTATTGCCTTGGTATTGATAAACTCTCTTCGCCCTTTCTTGTCTGTCAAGCTCCTGATTCCACCTTCAATTTTGAATGATAACCTTGCTGGGTATAGTATTCTTGGGTTCAGACCCTTGTTTTCCATCACTTTATATATTTCATTCAATTCCCTTCTGACCTGGTGTGTTTCTGTTGAGAAATCACTTGCTATTCTAATAGGAGATCCCGTATAGGTAACTTTCTGTCTCTCTCTGGCTGCCTTTAAGATTCTTGCTTTGTCGTTATTGTTCGCCAATTTAATTATGATGTGTCTTGGTATCTGTTTTTTTGGGTTCAGCTTGTTTGGGACTCTTTGTACTTCTTGGACTTTCATATTTTTTTTCCTTGCCAATATCAGGGAAATTTTCTGTCATTATTTCTTCAAATAGGTTTTCTATTCCTTGCTTTTCTTCCACTCCTTCTGGTATCCCAATTAAGCATATGTTGTTTCGTTTTGTGTTGTCCCAAAGCTCTCTTAGGCTCTCTTCTTATATTTTAATTATTTTTTTCCAGTTATTGCTGTGTTTGTGTGTTTTTTCCTACCTTGTCTTCTAATTCGCTGATGCGGTCCTTAGCCTCTTCAATCTACTGTTTAGGCCTTCCATTGTGTTCCTTATTGCAGCTATGTCATTTTTCATCTCCTCTTGGTTTCGTTTCATGTTGGTGACATTCTCATTCAGCTTCTTATAGTTCTCATTGAGTTGTGTGATATTATCCTCAATCTGTTTAAACATCCTTAAAACCATTACTCTGAACTCTTTCTCTGAAAGGCTGCTCACTTCAGTTTCATCTAACTCCCTTTCTGGTGATTCCTCTTTTTCTTTCCTTTGGAGATTGCATTTATATCTTCCCATGTTTTCTTGTAATGTTTTAATTGTAGATCCGATTTTTTTACTACCCAAGTGCTGCTGAAACCTGCCTTGGGTGGCAGCCTGGATAGCACACCACAAACACCGGTGACCAGGGAGCCCCACAAATCAGAAAGGAGGGATGCCACAGACAGGGCGCCCAGGATTCACAAACACACGGTCTACGGTTCCACAGATGGGGTGACCCTGATGTGCAAATGCAGTGATTAAGGTGTCAGGAAGCTGGCGTGGAGGCCCACTCTGGATCTATGCAGAAACGTGTGTTGACTCGGGAGTTCTGCGGGAAGGGACAAGCCCCTGAGGCGCAAACACAGGGACTGGGGTGTCTGCAAGCTGGCATGAAGGCCCTCTGCATTCCTGCGTGGAAATGGGCATTGACTCAGAGGTCTGTGGGCAGGGATTAACCCCTGATGCGCAAACACAGGGACTGGGTTGTCTGCAAGCTGGTCAGTGAGATTCCAAACCGGGACCCCTGTGTGGCCGCTGCCGCTGCTTCGCAGATTTCACTGGGACAGGGAGTTTGCACTCACTGCTTTGGAGGCAGGGGTAACAGGGTCCGAAGGAATACAGAGTCGGCGGAATGCAGGGTTCACAGGTCTGCGGGACTCTGGCTGGAGTGGCTGTTGGGTTGCAGGGCATCTCCAATGCCCGTCTAGCCGGTGGTGTTGGTGAGTCCCAAAGAAAGACCCTGTTTCCCTTGAAGATGGCGTGGGCTCCGCGCCCGAGTTCCACAGTCCGGGGAGTGAAAGCCGCGGTGGCAGTCTCTCCTTGCCCGAGAGAGGCTGGACTGCCCGCCCCCACTGCTCCCGTGAGATTCACCTGTCCCTCACTCAGTCACCCACCCACCCCACACACCCACGCTCTCTTTTGTTCCCTTACTCACTTCCTCTCCCTCACCTCCGTCCTACCAGCCGCCATCATCCAACCTATCCTACACCAATTCTTTTTTGTGTGTTGTTTTTTAGAGATGATCATGTCATCTAGGGATTAAAATGGTCCTTCTCAAACTTTATACCTTTTATTTCTATCTTATGCCTTCCTTATTGCAATAGCAAGGAGTTTTATTATAATGATTTAAGATAGTGGTGAGACAGGACATCTTACTGGCAACCACTAGTTTCTTTACTATCTCTATAATTTCTCCTTGTCCAGAATGTCATATAAGTTGATTAATATAGCAAAATTTTTCAGTCTGGCATTTTTCACTGAGCATAACACATTTGAGGTTCATCCTGTTGTTGTACATATAACTAATTTATTTCTTTTTAGTGATGATTAGTATTTCATTGTATGATCCAGAGCTGGTGCATATATTCACTACCAAAAAACTTTTAGGTTGTTCTCAGTTAGGAAGGTTATTAGTAAAGACACTGTAAATATTTGTGTGCAATTTTTTCATAAACAAAGTTTTTTTTTTTTCATAAGGATAAATTTATATTGCTCTTGGTTTAGGATTGCTGAGTCATTTGGTAAGTTTATGTTTAACTTTTTAGGCAGCTGCTAAAATATTGTCCAAACTGACTTTAATATATTTCATTTCTACCAGCAATGGATGATAAATGTTATGGTTTCCCTGATCTTGATAGAACTTGGTATAATTGCTTTTTAAAAAAATAAATAGGCAGTCCATTGGTATGTTGTTATTATTTCCTCACATTTATGAAGTGACTGATGATGCCATGTTTCTTGTATTTATTAGTCACCTTAGATTTTCTTTGGCAAAATATCTAATCAAATATTGTCAATTTAAAAAATAGTTTATTTCATATATTTATAATCAAGTTTCTAAAGCTGCTTATATATTCTAGATCCAAATTATTTATAAGATATATGTTCTAGAAATATTTCTCCAAGGAAATGACCATTTTTTTAAATTCAACAATGTTTTACATAGACTTTTTTATCTTTTTTTATTGTGTTACATGTATACATATCACCTCATTGCCCGCCCCCCTCCCAGGTATACCCCAACTCCCCAGTGTCGGTGTTCATTGGTTATGCTTATATGCTTGCATACAAGTCCTTCGGTTGATCTCTTATCTACCCCACATCTCCTTAAACTTTCTGCTGTAATTTGACAGTCTGTTTGATGCTTTACTGCTTCTCTGTCTATCCTTTTGTTCATCAGTTTATAATGTTCTTTATTATCCACAAATGAGCAATATCATGTGGTGTATCTCCTTCATAGACTGGCTATTTCACTAAGCATAAGGCTCTCCAGTTCCATCCAGGTTGCTGCAAATGGTAAGACTTCCTTCTTTTTAATGGCAACACAGAATTCCATTGTGTAGATGTACCACAGTTTTCTGATCCACTCATCTGCTGACGGGCACCTAGGCTGTTCACAAATTGTAGCTATTGTAAATTGTGCTGCTATGAACATAGGGGTGCATAAATCCTTTCTGACTGGTGTTTCTACTTTCTTAGAATATATTCCTAAGAATGGGATTGCTGGGTCAAATGGGATTTCCATTTTTAGTTTGTTGTTTTTTTTTTGAGGAAACTCCATACTGTTCTCCATAGTGGCTGCACCAGTCTGCATTCTCACCAACAGTTCCTTTTTCTCCACATGCTTGTCAACACTTGTCCTTTGTTGATTTGTTGATGATTGCCATTCTGACAGGTGTAAGATAATATCGCATTGTTGTTTTGATTTGCATCTCCAGGATAATTAGTGACTTTGACCATGTTTTCATGTGTCTCTTGGCCTTCCTTCTGTCGTATTTCGAGAAGGTTCTATTAGGTCCATTGCCCATTTTTTTATTGGATCATTTAGCTTCCTTTTATTACGTTGCATAAGTTGGCTATAGATGTTGGAGATTAAACCTTTATCAGTGATAACATTTGCAAATATGTTCTTCTCCTATACAGTGGGCTTTCTTATTGTTTTGTTGATGGTTTCTTTTGCTGTGCAAAAGCTTTTTATTTTGATGTAGTCCCATTTGTTTATTTTCTCTTTAGCTTCCATTGCCTTTGAAGCAGTATCAGTGAAGAAGTTTTTAATTTTTATAAATTTAAATTGACCATTTAAAGATATAGCATACTAAATATAAAAGCATGCTGATGGTTTCTTACCTATCTTGTAGCTATGCTTAATTTCAAATAGTAAATGTTTTCAAGCTTAGAAATATATGTTTTATGCAAATTTAAGAGAAAAATTACACAAGTTTTGATAAATAATATATTTTAAAAAATTAGTTTAGAAAATAATTGTTGTTATATGCAAAATGTATTTCTTCAAGATTGCTGTGACATGAAATATTTTAAAGATAAACAATGCAGCCGAGACCGGTTTGGCTCAGTGGATAGAGCGTCGGCCTGGGTTCGATTCCAGTCGGGGGCACGTACCTTGGTTTCGGGCACATCTCCACTGCGGGGCGTGCAGGAGGCAGCTGATCGATGTCTCTCTCTCATCGATGTTTCTGACTCTCTATCCCTCTCCCTTCCTCTCTGTAAAAAATCAATAAAATATATTAAAAAAAAAAAGATAAACAATACAGCCCCTTACCTTTCATTGGGAAAAAATTAAGGTATATAAAGAATAATCTATAGCACACTTGCTTGAAGCAAACTTGTTCAACCTCTTAATATTCTTGAAGGCTCATTTGTAATTTTTTTAAATTGTGTTTTTATCTTAATAATATCTTTTAAAGAGTCATTATTATATGTATGTGTTTTTATTTTATTTTATTCATTTGTTAGGGAAAAGGTCATTTTACTACAATGTCATCAGTCTATATAAATGTTTTTATTTTAAGACCATGATGTTTGAGATTATATTAGTATAAGTAAAAAATATGCACTTATTGATAACCTAACATAATTAAGACACTGTACTTGAAATTATACAGAGTCTCTGTGATTGAACTAGATATAAGCTGGTGGTTTTTAGAAAGGAAACTATAACAATGAGAAGTTAATGAACAAAAGGTTTTCAGTGGGAAAGTATAACATATATAATAACAGAGGTCAAAATGACCAATGAATTATAATAATAACATATTAGATATGCATATAAGGAATGAAAGATTTCACTTGTTAATATGTTTTGAAATTTAATGGAAATGACTATCAAGTTATCAAGTACTCAGATAAATATATATTGTGATTCTTTTTTTGTGATTTTATTTTATGTATATATTTTCTAAGAAAATTCATTGTCAAAACTTTTTTAAATACTTGAAGGAATCAAAATGAAAGATTACAGGACAATATAATTAAAATTTGATTATACAGTTCAAAAACTGAATACATCCAAATGGGTAACATATAGATACTAAGATGAAAGGCTAAGATATGAAAATGTATGTGCATATTTCTTATATAAGTTTGCATAACCAGCAGAGATAATTTATCACTAATTCTGGGTGTAGTAAAATAACCTTTTCTCAATTTACGCAATAAGATAATTAGAAGAAAATTATGCTATAGTTTAGTCACATACACTTAATTTATCAAAAATATGTTTTCATTCTAATCCTAATGCTTTATAAATGTCTGTTAAGTTCTTTAAGCTTTGTGTAAAAAGTCCACTTAAACTTTGCTTTGCTGATTGGCAATTTTTTTTTTATCTTAAGTATAAATTAATTTAAATGTCTTGATTTCAGAAATTATGATTAAGGATTACCTAATAAATTGTGTGTTTAGGAATTCAAAAAAGATACTCCATTTTGTTTTTGTTTTTCTTACAAAAAACTTATAAAACAGCGAAGGAAGAGGAGGATAGTACATCAAATTGCCAGCACTTTCTACAAAGATTCTGGAGTAAGGATAATATTTTTTCCTTATTATCTATGTTTTATATTTTCTACAGTATTATCCTTTTTTATAATGAAAATAAATATTTATCTTCCCAAATTCCCACATGAACATAGAATGAACATTCCTAGTGACAGCAACAAGCAACAAGTGTTAGCAAGGATATGGAAAAAAAAAAAGGGAACCCTCATGAACTGTAGGTGGGAATGCAAACTGTTGCAGCCATTGTGAAAAAAAAAACAACAGTATGGAATTTCCTCAAAAAATAAAAAAAAAATGGAATTGCCTATGACCCAGTGATTCTACTTTTGAGAATATGCTAGTATATGAAGAAACCTGATACACCAATTTGAAAATATATACACTCCCATGTTCATTACAGTGTTATTTACAATATAGCCAAGAATTGGAAGCAGCCTAACTGCTTATCAGAAGATAAGCTAAGAATACAATGGAATACAATTGGTACATAAAAAAGAAATAAATCTTACCATCTGCACAGTATGTATGGGCCAGGAGAACAATGCATTAAATAAGTGAAACAAATAAGAAAGTCTGAGAAAAACAAGTACATATGATTTCACTTATATGTAGAATCTAATGAACAACATAAACTATTATACAAAACAGAAACAGACTCATAGAGAACAGACTGACAGCTGTCAGATAGGGAATAGGTTTCAGAGTTGTGTAAAAAAGGTGAAGGCATTAAGCAAACAAACAAAACAAAACAAAACAAAACCTTATGGACACAGAGAAAAGGGAGTGGAAGAAGATAGGAGATAAATGATGATGGAAGGAGATTTGACTTAAGGTGGTGAACACAGAATACAATAATTATAGAATTGAACAGCTGAAACCTATATAATTTTATTAACCGATTCACCACAATAAATTCAATAACGATTTAAAAACATTCCTATTGTGTACTCCCTACAAAAAAGAGTTGTAATGTGTTTTTATTTGAAAATAAAACAAAACAAATGGAATAATTTTTATAATTAAAGAAGTAGTTGCCCAATAATCACTGAGCCTTCAGTGAAGGATGATTAGGAATGTTAGAAATTAGAAATGTAAGGGGAAAGAGGATTGTAAAAGAATGGAAGCTGAAGAAACCATCACATTTTCCACATGAGACTATAATTCTGTTACTATATAATGTTACATCAAAATATTTGACATTTGCCCTGGTCGGTGCTGCTTAGTTGGTTGGAGTCCTGTCCCATTTACTGAAAGGTCATGGGTTCAATTCTAATTCAAGGCCACATACCCAGCAGGTTGGGGCACATACAGGAGGGAATCAATCAATGTTTGTCACATCAATGTTTCCCTCTCTCTCATTCTCCCTCTTCCTTATTCTTTCTCTAAAATCAATATTAAAAAAAAAAAAGATTTGACATTCAAATTAAAGAGAAGACATAAAAACTCTTGATAAAAAGAAATAAGATCCAAATTTGTGGATTATGCTTCTTTTTGACTGGAGAACTAATAGTTTATCCATTAATAATATATGATTAACAAAATAAAAGGTTATTGAATACACACTATAAACCAAATTTTAAATAAATTTATTATGTAATAGGCATTTTAAAATCAAAATTTTAAAATTTACTGTGCTTTTCTTTAGATAAATTATAATTTTTATCACATAGTAATATGTAATGATTGGTTGGACATTTTTCAGGAGAAACAGCATACCTTTTTTAATTAAATTCTTTACTGTTTAAAGTATTATATGTGTCTCCTTTTCCCCCATTGACCTCTACCCAGTCTTCCCCACTCCCAAGCACAAGACCTTATCCCGCTACTGTCTGTGTCCATTGGTTATGCTCGTATGCATGCATAAAAGTCCTCTGGTTGATCTCTTACCCCCTCATCCCCTGCCATCCTCATAAGTTAGACAGTCTGTTCAATGCTTCTTTGTTTCTGGTTCTATTTTTGTTCATCAGTTTATGATGTTCATTATATTCCACAAATGAGTGAGATCATATAATATTTATATTTCTCTGACTGGTTTATTTTATTAGCATAATGCTCTACAGGTCCATCCATGCTGTTGCAAATGATAAGAATTTCTTCTTTTTTACAGCAGCATAGTATTCTATTATGTAGATATATCACAGTTTTCTAATCCATTCATCTGTTGATGGATGCTTAGATTGTCCCCAAATTTTAGCTATTGTACATTGTTCTGCTATGAATATTGGGGTGCATATATCCTTTCTGATTGTGGTTTCTTTATTCTTGGGATACATTCCTAGAAGTGGGATTACTGGATCAAATTGAAGTTCTATTTTAAATTTTTTTGAGGAAACACCATACTATTTTCCATGTCCATCTGCATCAGTCTGCATTCCCGTCAGCAGTGCACAAAGGTTCCTTTTCTTTCCATCCTTACCATTTCCATCCTTGTCATTTATTGATAATTGCCATTCTGACAGTGTGAAATTGTGCCTTGTCGTTTTGATTTACATCTCTCAGATGATTAGTGACTTTGAGCATGTTTTCCTATGTCTCTTGGCCTTCTGTATGTCCTCTCTTGGGAAATGTTTATTTAAGTCCTTTGCCCATTTTTCGATTGGATTTTTTATCTTCTTTTGTTAAGTTGTATGAGTTCCTTTTACATGTTGGAGATTAAACCCTTATTGGTGATAACATTGGCAAATATATTCTCCCATGTAGTGGGCTTTCTTGTTGCTTTGTTGATGGTTTCTTTTATTGTGCAGAAGCTTTTTATTTTGATGTAGTCCCATTTGTTTATTTTCTCCTTAGTTTCCATTGCCTTAGGGGCTATATTGGTAAAGATATTGCTATGACATATGTCTACTATTTTGTTACCTATGGCTTTTTCTAAGCTCTTTATGGTTTCCAGTCTTACATTTAAGTCCTTTATCCATTTTGAGTTTATTTTTCTATATGGTGTAAGTTGGTGGTCTAGTTTCATTTTTTTTTTGCACTCATCTGACCAATTTTCCCAACACCATTTATTAAAATGACTATCTTGACTCCATTATATGTTTTTGCCTCTTTTGTCAAATATTAATTGAGCATAATGGCTTGGGTGGAATTCAAGGTTTTCTGTTCTTTTCCATTGGTCTTTATGTCTGTACTTGTGCCAGTACCAGGCCATTGTGGGAACAGTGGCTTCATAGCATAACTTGATATCTGGTATTGTGATCCCTCCAACTTTGTTCTTCTTTCTGAGGATTGCTGCAACTATTTGGGCTTTTTTTTTTTAATTCCAGATGAATTTTTGGAGAGTTTGTTATAGATCTTTGAAATATGCCATTGATATTTTAATGGGGATTTCATTGAATCTATAGATCACTTTAGATAGTATGGACATTTTAATAATTTTGATTCTACCAGTCCATGAATACGGTATATTTTTCCATTTGTTTATGTCTTCTTCTATTTTTACAGTGTTCTGTAGTTTTCTGAGTACCGGTCCTTTATCTCCTTGGCTAAATTTATTCCTAGGTATCTTAAATTTTTTGTTGCAATTGTAAATGGAATTACTTTTCTCTTGCTGTAAGTTTATTATTGGTGTATAAAAAAGCCATAGATTTCTGGATGTTAATTTTGTATCCTGCTACATTGCCAAATTCATTTATTAAGTATAGTAGGTTTTTGATGGAGTCTTTAGGGTTTTCAATGTAAAATATGTCTTCTGGGAATTTTACTTCTTCTTTTTCAATTTGGATGCCTATTATTTCTTCTTGTCTGATAGCTATGGCTAGCACTTCCAGCACTATATTGAACAGGAATGGTAAAAGAGGGCATCTCTGTATTGTTCCTGTACTTTGGAGAAATAATTTTAGTTTTTCCTACTGAGTATGATGTTAGTTGTAGGTTTTTCATATAGGGCTTTTATTATGTTGAGTTATGATCCCTCATTCCCACTTTGTTGAGAATTTTCAAATCAAATTTTCAAATCAAAAAAGGGTATTGGATTTTATTATATACCTTTTCTGCATCAATTGATATGATTATGTGATTTTTATCTTTCAATTTGTTTATGTGATATATAAGATTTATTATTGATTTGTGGATATTGTACAAGCCTTGCATCCCTGGAATAAATCCCACTTGGTCATGGTGTATGATCTTTCTGATCTAATGTTAGATTTGATTTTCTAGAATTCTGTTGAGGATTTTGGCATCTGTGTCCATGAGGAATATTGGCCTGTTATCCTCTTTCATTGTGTTGTCTTTATCTGGTTTTGGTATTAGGGTAATGCTGGTTTCAATGGAGGAACTTGGAAGTGTGCCTTCCTCTTGAATTTTTTGGAATAGTATGAGGAGGATAGGTTTTAGTTCTTTGAATGTTTAGTTGAACTTCCCTTTAAAGCTATCCCATTCAGAGTTTTTGTTTGCTGGAAACTTTGGATTACTGTTTCAATTTCATCAATAGTTATCAACCTATTAAGGTTGTTTTGAATCTTTCTGATTGAGTTTTGGAAGTTTGTATTTTTCTAGGAATATGTCCATTTTGGCAAATTTGTCCAGTTTGTTGAAGTAAAGCTTTTCACAGTATGACCACATGATAACTCCAAAATTAAATTGGAAGGGTTAATACATGCCTCATTGCTGATTTTTTCAGAGTGCCTGCATTTAAATTTAAATATCAATATGTAACTGGAATTTTTGTTATGGTTAAATGTAAACTGAATATTTTATGTCCTGAATCCAGGTCTAACCCATATTAGTCTGGAGATAAGAAACATGTTATTTTATTATAAAATATTAAACTATAGATATTATATTAAATGAAATATTACATCTCTCTTATCTGATTCTTAAATGATGGAGTAAATCCTTCTCAATATTAAAGCTATGTTGTCTGAAAACTGATCTAGCTTAGGTAACACTAAATAAATCTGGAGGTAATTCATGGATTGGTATTTTTTAAATTATTGAAGAAGACAATTTAGGTAATCAAACAATGATTTAACACTTCCAGAAATAGACGGTATCCATTCTAAAGAATGCAAAGAATTTTGATACAGAGAAAAGAAGTGGAATCTTTTATATAGGAAATAACAATGAATGAGGAGGGAAAAAATAGTGAATAAGGAACAAGGATAAGAAAAATATAAAATAGTGATTGTTTGGGACCACAGAATCAACCTTGTTCATTCTGAAAAGGAACAAGAAAATAAATATAGAGCTCAGGGGTACATTGGCATTTGGGGATTGGCCGACTGTACGTACTGCATTTCTGGTCTAGCAGAGCATTTACAGGGACACGAATGTTATCTAAGTTTCTATTTGCTGACATGGCACCCCAGGCAGGAGCAGCTCCATCTTGGATATGTCTCTCCACAGTACAAATAAAAACAAAGACAATGTTTTTCTCTGATTTTTAAAATGAAGTTTGTAGAGAAAAACTTAGCTAGATATCACAGAAGATAGACTTCTGGAACAAGGGTCTGGAAACCACAAAATTGTGTGAATGATAACAGAGCCAGTGAGTGTTTCAGGAATGATTTTTAGGAAACTATAAAAATATGAACACACAAAGTTAAGTTGTGACTTTAAAAAGGTATAAAAATTACAAAATATTTCTTCAGAATTGTTATCACTCTTTTGTATTATATGGTTTCATGTAAAATAATCAAATATTAATAGCTAAAATAAAAAAGTAAAGCAAACTGCTGACTTAAAAGATGATAGAATTATTATATTTCATATTACATTTGAAGAAGAATTCCTGGTTCAGCTTTTGCTATTATTTATATATTAGAGGCCCTAAATTTGTGCATGGGGAAGGGAGCCCAGCCTGCAACCTCTCCAATCTGGGACCCCTCTCAAAAACCAGGACCGTTGGCTCGCATCTGCTCACCTGCCTATTTTCCTGGTTTCCCCTAACAGCTTCTGTCTGCCAGCCTGATCATCTCCTAACCACTCCCCTGCCAGCCTGATTGATGCCTAACTGCTCCCCTGATAGCCTGATTGCCCCTCCCCTGCAGGCCTGGTCACCTCTAACTGCCCTCCCCTGCAGGCCTGGTACCACCAACTGCTCTCCCCTGCAAGCCTGGGTCCCCCTCCCCCAACTGCCTTTCTCTGCAGGCTTGATTGCCTCCACCTACCCTCCCTTGAAAGGCCTGGTCCCTCCCAACTGCCCTCTCCTGCTAGCCATTTTGTGGCAGTCATCTGTGTCTGTATGGGGGCAGCCATCTTTGACCAAAATGGGGCAGCCATCTTGTGTGTGGGAGTGATGGTCAGTTTGCATATTACTCTTTTATTTGATAAGATAGAGGTCTGGTGCATGGGTGGCAGCCAACTGGTTAGCCCTGAAGGGTGTTCCAGATCAGGGTAGAGGTTCCCTTGGGGTGTGGGGCAGCCTTGGCAAGGGGCCTGTGGTTGTTTTCAGGTCAGCCACGCTCCTTGGTGACTTCAGTGGGGCCCCTGGTATCTGGGATTTACTTATCTTCCATAATTAAAACTTTGTAACCTTGAGCGGAATACCAGGGCCAGCCAGGAAGCTAAGCTTCCTCCTTTGCTGGAGAAACCCAAGCCTCCTGCTTGCTTCATGGCAATAGTCATTTTGGTTGGGTTAATTTGCATACTAACTCCTGATTGGCTTATGGGCATGGCTTATGAGCATAGCAGAGGTATGGTCAATATGCATGTTTATCTTTTATTAGTGTAGATATAAAAATCTGAGTGACTGTCGCAACCAAAACAACTGAACAACTGACCAAACAGACTGCAAGGAGCAATCAGGCCATCAGGGAGCTTAGTAAGGGACAACCAAACAGCTGAGCCATGGGCTGCATGGGACTACCAGACCGGCAAGAGCATTAGTGAGGGACAACCAAGTGACCAAAGATCAGGCTGTGTGGGATGACCAGGATGGCGAGGGGGCCAGTGAGGGGTGAGCAAACAACGGAACAGCAGGTTGGGTGGAGGAACCAGGCCAGCAGTGGGGACAGTGAAGGGCAATCCAAATGGCAGAGGGGGGTATTAAGGGGTGACCAGGCTAATAGGGGAGGGCAGTTGGGAGTGATCAGGTTGGCAGTGGGGGCAGTAAGGAGTGACTACAGCCGGCAGGAAGGGGGGTTTAGGGGTGACTAGAATTGGAGGAAGGCAGTTGGGGATGACCAGGCCATAACAGGGGACAGTTAGGGGTGATCAGACAGGTGGGCAGGTGAGCAGTTAGGAGTTAGAGGTCCCAGATTGTGAGAGGGATGTCCGCCTACTGGTTTAGGCCTGATTACCACCAGGTGAATATCCCCCAAGGGGATTGGAGGGTGTAGGCTGAGCAGAGGGGATTCCCCCATGCATGAATTTCATGCACTGGGCCTCTAATGTATATTATATTATATAATGTATATTATAAGTGTAATTAATATAATTCCACTTTTATAGTCTACTAGATGACCATTTGACTCCTGAGAAAAGAAATACAAATTATAAATGAATAAATATTAATTCTTTAAAAAATTCTTTAAAAATAAAATTTATCAAAGAAGGCACAAAAATATACTAAATTTCTGATATTCTATTACATAAGTTAGTCCTATTATTATATACATGGGAGAAGTCTGCATTTTGTTAAGGATCTTGTAGCAAAATATAAAGCAACTAAGTTACTTAGTTCAGTGTTTAGTTTACCAAACCTAATATTTTTTTAGCAAGATATTCTCAATGAAGTAAGCAGTGCACTTCCATTCTACCCCATGCTTCTTATCTCTCCATGCACCTGCACTTTGAGTGAAACTATAGGTGCTGTTTTATTCCACTCCACTTACTTCAGTGGTAGTATACTTCCCTTTGACAACTTGCAAGAAATTCAGCTTCTACAGAGACTTCATTTCTTATTCTTTCTAGTAGATTTCTCCTTTTCAATAAGCTTTGATAT
>PVJN01009369.1:0-61174 GCA_004026805.1 Lasiurus borealis
CCCCCCCCCCCCCCCCCACTGTCTAAGCATCGTCTTCCGGATTTAACCCTGTCAACAGGCGGAGCTGAGAAGACACACACTCGTTTGAAAACAGGCTGCCCCCAGCTCTATAAGCCACAAAAAGTACAACTGTGTTTCGGGCTGAGTGTGGGGCCTTTAGATACCCTTCCATGATACCGCCCTCCAAACAAATCAGACCCAAACACTAAGAGTGCTCGCTACCCATTGGGAAGGGAGAACTATGGGGTTCGTTTCCTCTCTGCAGTTGCCACTTTTCTTCCTGAGCATGGGCCTGAGAGTGTTTTGAGTTGAGGTAGCTAGGAGCACGGTAGTAAACATTAAGTGAGGAAATATACAGCAGTGAGAATCGCCCGGGAGAAGACAGGTGTCAGGAAAACATGAGGTGTTAATGGTTTTTCTCAAACTCCGAAACCTGAGCCTTGTGGGTTGTGGTTGTCGTGGGCAAGTGACTGAAGTACCTGCTCTTTCCCTCTTAAGGCGGTTAAGGGGGCAGAAGTGGCATAGGATCCCAGCCGCTGGCTTGATTCAGAAATTCTGATATCTTTGTATCTATCTATCTATCTGATATATGGTCTTCGTATGTATATACGGTCTTCGTATGTATATAGAAAGTTACCAAGTGCTTGGAAGAAAAACATGTGTCTAATAAAACCACCCTCTGAAATAACAAATTATATTCTTGTTCTTTCAGTGAAGAGTTCATTTACAGACTAGCACTTACACTGTGATAGCATTTTGTAAGTACCTGGGAGACTTTCACACATGTATTGAGAAGTTTGTTTTTTAAAAAATTGCTTAAAAAGCTGACCTGGTACCTGGATCAAATTTCCAGAATAATTTGTATTTAGACATGCTGCCTTCGGGGTGGAGTTTCTGAGCAACGGAACTTGGAAATTGTTCGATTTCCAATTTAATTCTATGATTCAAATTAAAGAGTTGACACGTTGCTGTTGTTTTTTAAAAAAAACAACCACCCATGTGTGTTGAAGCACTCGGCAGCTGTGTGTGTGTGTGCCAGTGAGGGCCTGCAGTCCTGAGTTGAAGCAATGGGATGCGGGAGGAGGAGGTTGGTTGCTATAAAGGTGGCTTTTTGTTCACTGACACTCTCTCTCCAACACCTGGCTACGGTGATAACCAGGATGCCCGTGTGGATTTCTGTGCACGTGTCAGAGCACAGGTGCGCCAGGCAGAGGAGACATCTGTGCACATTCATGGTTGGGAACATGTCCAGGTTGGCAGCTTGCTGTGCTGTCACCTTCCAGCAGGTGGCAGCAGAGCCAGCAGCCATCCTCCTTGGACACGGGTGAAACGCACGGAAGACAAGGACAGCGGGAGCTGGCTCTTGAGACAACTTCTCCCAAACAGCCTTCCGGCTCTTAGGCCTGGAGGAGGCATGAGCCCAGAAGGCCGAAAGGGGCTGCAGTTCCCGTAGAGGGACGGGGTCAGGGGCAAGGGAGACCTGGCCCAGACCATGAAGGCAGCCGTTTGGGCTGGTTGGAAGGTGTCAACTTTTAGGGCCGATATACATCACTTTTTTACCTCCTTTCCATCTTAATAAGTGACTCCAGAGTGAACATGAAGAACTAGCGACCCGGGGTGTCTGCAGCTTTACCGGGGCCCGCCCCCGTGAGCTCCTTCCGCCCATTTCCTCACTTTTCCTCCGCTGCCTACTCTTCCTGGGAGTTCTGACTCCATTCACCATCCGGGGGCGGGGGGGGGGGGTAGGGACCCTGCTCCTCCGCCCAGGGGCCCCTGCCAAGGAGGGCACTGCGTACATGCCATGCACAAAGTCCTTGGCAGGGAGGAATCAGGCACAAAGTCATCAATACAGTGGTACCTCGAGATACGAGTGCCTTAACATATGAGATTTTTGAGATACGAGCCGTCGAGCGAGCGATTTTTGCTTTGAAATACGAGCAACTTTTGAGATAGGAGTAATCTCGTGGATCGGCTGGCTGCACATGACCCACCAGTTTACCTCCACTCGAGCATCTCATAGTTTCCCCCACCTCAAGGTTACGGAACGAATTAAACTCATATCTCGAGGTAACACTGTATTCTGTTTACATTTGTATGCCAAGGGTTCTCCAGTTTAAACAGCTCCCAGTTAAAATGCATCGGCATCTCCACTGCTACGATTACACTTACAAGTCGTTTATTTTCTCCCAAACATGAACGTCAGCTTCCCAGGGGTAACCTTTCTAACGAAGGTATTGGACTTGCCACCAGCTACCCCGGAGGCTAGAAGTGAAGATGAAAGCGGAGCATAGCCCGGGCTGTCTACCTGCCCTCCCTGCCAGTCCAACCTGTGAGCGTGCAGTGGCGATGGGCGGGCCTCCCGAAGCGTCCTGGCCAGGAAGGACAAAAAAAGGCCAAATCGAAACACATGTCCACAGCTCCTCCCCATTTGAATAAAATCCACGGCAGAAACCTTGCATGCATTTTTCCGAAACATCGCCAGACGTTCATGCGTTAGGTTACAGAGCCCAGAATTGTGCCAGATTTCCCTGCATCGTTTCCTCCAAGCATTTTTACAACTCTTATTTGCGTTGGGCTCCATATCCTTACTCTTTAATTTGATTATAAGTCCTGTGTCATTGCAATTCTGTCATGTTCCAGAAGTTTATTTTCGTTTCTCTTTCTGGAGGTGGTAACTAGGTTTGTTAAGTGTAGGTGTGGAAAGAAGTCTTTTTTTCAAATGTGATTCAAGGGAAAGGTCTTCGTGAAGAATGTTGTGCTAGGCTGCCCCCTTGTGGCCATTTTAGCAATCAACAAGGGCATCCCCCCACCGCCTGGGCCACAGAGAATGAAGACGGAGCCTTTTTCCTTCCCTGCAGCGGTTTAAAGCGTGTCTGCTGGCCCGCTGGTTTCTGAAGAACAAGAGGAGTGTGGATGGAGGACGCAGGTTGATGCCTGCGGTGAGATAAAAGTCCCACCTGCCCCTGCCAATCTCTGCAGATCTCTGGACTCAGGACCTTGCAACAAGGTCCAAAAATGTCCTGTGACAAAGCTGTCTCATAGCCCATAAAACGCCACAGGGGTGTGTAGGTGGGTTTCTTTGACATCCACACCCTCCTGTCTCCCTTATTGGATGTCAAAGAAGCCCACCTACAAACCCTTTATTAATTATTATAAATTATTAATTTATCCTCCTGTCTCCCTTATTGATATCACTTCAATGCGATCACTTACGGCGCCATGGGATTTGAAACCAGAAAGGCTGTGAAGATCAGGCAGCCCCACCCCCTCACTTGAGAGAGGAAGAGCCGAGCCCAGCCCTAGCCTCAGAGATTCTGACCAGCAGGTCTGTGCCGGCCAGCACAGTGGTGTGTCTCCCGTCATGGTGCTTCCCCAACGCACATGGGCAGGGAGCCAGTGAGTAGGGCGGGTGGGAGCAGGGGAGGTGGGTCTGGGATTCAGGGGGGCAGTGCTTCATCAAGGCGGCACCTGGTTGTGGGAACCTCTTTCACGTCCCTCGTGGTTCAGGGTTCGGGTTCTAGAGGAGGCCTCACGCAAATGAAAAGACTAGAAAAGCATTAACTTGTCGATATTGTGGGGCCAGGCGGGAGCCTTCCTCCAGTGGAAAAACTACCAGCTTCCTTTGGTCTTGCCATCCCTTTTATTCAGGTTTGGGATACACCCTTGGCCCTGAAGCAGGCCATTCCATTAACAGGCAGATTATTTTATCAGTCAGGATTGACATGATTATTTGATGGGGAAGTTCATTGTCTCAATTAGATAGGGGGGTGGCTGGCTTTGACCTTTCAGAGCTTCAAGGTTGACCAGCCTTCTGGGTTCCTTGTCCACTTACTATTAGTGAGACAATTATTGGTTTCTGGCACCTGGTAGTCACCTGGGCAGCTTTACCAATAGTGACAGCTGACTCCACCCCCAGGGATCTGATCGGAGGGGTCTACCACGAGGCCTGTGGTTTTTTTTTTGACTTTTAGAAGTTCCTGGTGATTCTAAGTACGGCCAAGTCTGAGCACTCTGCCTAAAGCCTGTCCTGCTGAGCTTGCTGGAGCCAGGGCTGCGGTCCCAGGAAGACACCCCCAGCCCCCCACCCCCTCCCCCACGGCTGCAAGTGAGGAACACAAAGACCAGGGCGAGTCTGGGTGTGGCTTCAGGTTTTCAGAACAGAACGTCAGCCCTGTCTTCAGCAGCTGGTTTGTAAAGCACAGGCATCTCCAGGCTGGCAGCTGCGGCTGGTGTGCGAGCGGCTCCCGGTACCCAGAGCGTTCGGCCCAGCCGTTTGCTTAGATGCCCAGGCCCGGGTGCATGTGCGTGAGCACCCCTGAGTCCAGGGCCTCTGCCAGGGGACAGCCACGGCCTCAGGAGGACCCCTGTGCCCCCAGAAACTACTCAATGCTGAGACCTTTCAAAGTGATATTAGAGACGTTGGAAGCACCGTGGATGCTCCCTCTTATGGTCCCAGGGCAATCTAGACCAGAGGAAAGCAGAGGGCGGCCTGGGACTGACAGAAAGAGAAAGTTTGGGGGAACAGATTTGGCCCATGACTCTGAAGAGCTGTTTCAGGGTCTCAGTCAACCTCAAGAGGCTGGGTTGGCTGAAGCACGAGTTCCTGGTGATGAGCAGTTTGTCCCAGATTTTCAGTCCGATAACTCTTCCTGGGCTGTGCCAGCCAAACACGGTAAAGGCACAAATAAACAGCGGCGCTTCGTGCCCCGCCTCCAACCAAGATCACAGGAGCTGCGCAGCCTCCTCCCAGCTGTCACCCTGCAGCCGAGAGCGGCTCTGGTGCTGACTACGGAGAAAAGTGCCTCTATAACCTGTGCCTCTGAGAGGAAGGAAGCCTCCCTCTGGGTTCAAGCCATTAACCCCTCTTACCCTCCCCCCCCATCAGAACTCCCTATTTCCCCACCTCAGGCAACTCTGCCCACCTCCATGCACCCTGCTGCAGCCGGTCCAGTTCAAGGTGTGGGCACAGACCCCACCCCCATTCGCTTCCAGACCCTGGATCCCCCGCCACCACCTCAGCCCCTGCAGGTGCCAAAGACGATGCCTGAACACCGGCCTCCACCAGAACAGAGATTTCAGACACAGCGATCTGAACCCTGCCACCCCTTCCCTCCTCAGTCGGGGGTTCCTGGAGATAATCGCCCCAGTTCCCACCTGCAAATGTCAGAACCTATTGTCCCCATAGCTCCCTCAGCCCCTCAGGGATTCAACAGGAATACCATGACCCATTCTATGAACCTGGGGTCCCAGACATACCAGGCACCCCCACCCAACACATGGTTCCAGTCACCCATGGGAATCAAGCAGGAGCCCCGGGATCACGGCATTGATTCAGAAGTGCCTGCCTGCCGGTCAGCCTACATGAGAGCGGGCTGTTTCTCCAACAGCCAGGAAGGCTTTTCACAGGAAGAAGACCCCTGGTTGGACTTCGATGACACCGTGCTGTTCCTGAGAGACCGGCAGGCAACGTCAAACAAGACCCCCACCCTGTATCGCGAGGGGCTCCCCCTTACCAGAGGCGAGGGGCCCTTCAGTGGGTGCAGTTCCTGGTGACCCTTCTGCATGACCCAGCCCATGCCCACTCCATTGCTGGACAGGCCGAGGCCCGGAGTTCAAGCTGTGACCAGCAGCAAGAATTGCCCGGCGCTCCTCTTCTTCACTAGGTAAGTGCCTCTCTGCACAGCACCTAGAGCACCTCCATTATTGACAGAGAAGCCCCCACTGCTCCATCCACTCCACACTTTTCACAGCCCTTTCTTTGTCCATTGAGTGGGCAGGTTTTCCCACACAGATAGGCAGCTGCTGTGTCAATGTGTGTGACCCCTAAATTCCTATGTTGAAGCCCTAACCTCCCAAGGTGACGGTATTAGGAGGTGGGTTTTTGGGAGGTGATTCGGTCCTAAGGGTGGAGCCCTCACCAGTGGGATTAGCGCCCTTATGAGAGAGACACAGGGTTTGCTCTCTCTCTCTCTCTCTGCCCTTCCCATGTGAGGACACAGAGAAGACGGCCATCTGCAAACCAGCAAGCGGGCTCTCACCAGACACCAGATCTGCTGGCACTTAGATCTTGGGACTCCCAGGCTCCAGGACTGAGAGAGACAAATGCCTGTTATTTGCCACCCAGTCTATCATAATTGGTGACAGCAGACCAATCTGACAAAGACACCAGGCATTTCTTTTACAACATGTTTGCCTGTCCTTTCAGAAATGGCCTTCTATTAATTACAACAACAACAACAACAACAACAATAAATGTCACTTTGCCTCCCACACCCTCGTCTTCCTCCCCCATCAAACCTCCTCTCCTGTCTTCCACCAAACAGAGAAAATAACAGAGTGCAGTTGAAAGTGTCATGAATTCAGGGGAGCTGCATTTTAAATACATCTGCATTCACCCAATACCTATTGAGAAGCTACCGAGCCGATGCTAGGTTTACCACGGGCCCCAGTTCCTGTGCTCAAGGAATGACGTCAGAGTCTAAACACAGAGCCCAGAGGTAAACAGACAACCACCACGTGCCTGGGGTGAGGCCCGCTCCCAACGCCACGGAGAGTGTCAGCGCTGGGCAGTGAGACCGGCTTCCTGGCAGGGACAAAGGCTCGGCTGGAGCCTGAGACCAGGGGCAGCCTTCTGGCGTCTCAAGTTTATATCAGGCCCCGACTCGGAAGCATAAATGAGACCATGTTATAATCAAACACACTTCCTCACTGGGAGCCACATCTGCTTAGAACCCGGTCCCATTTCATCTGTGCCTGCCTGTTCAGTGCAACCCCAGAATTGCTCAGTCAATTTCAAGATGCATAGAATTCATTTTCTGTTGGGCACTCCCTTGCTGAAATATTTTCCCTTTCCTCCCATGCCCACAGGTGATTCTTCTGGGGTAGTGGGTCTCACCCAGAGGATGATTTTCCCCCAGGAACGAGCTGGCCACGTCTGGAGACATTTTGGTCGTCACGACTTGGAGAAGAGGCCAGGGATGCTGCTCAATACCCTCACTGCACCGAGCACTCCCCACAAGAAAAACGTGCTCGGTCCCACACATCAGCAGTGCCGTGGTTGAGAAACCTTGCCCCAGCCTCATCCAGGAGGACACAGGCCTGTGGTGGGCTGTTTGGGATCCCTGGTGAGATTACTGCAGCTTCCTCCAGACTCACGGAACATTCTGGATTCTTGGCCCGGCCACAGGAGACGTGACTGTCCCCGGGCACTCTATCACCATCCATCCACCCATCGTCTCACTCCACCACTTTGGTCTCAACCCTCTGTCAGTCCTGTTCTTCCCATCAGATCCTTCTCCTTCCCACAAA
Source organism: Lasiurus borealis (assembly GCA_004026805.1). Lineage (NCBI taxonomy): Eukaryota > Metazoa > Chordata > Mammalia > Chiroptera > Vespertilionidae > Lasiurus > Lasiurus borealis. The sequence continues at coordinate 7,309 of PVJN01009369.1, forward strand.
ACATCACCCCTTAATACTTCCGATTCTGAATCTACTTTTGACCCAGCAGACCACCGACCTCCACCCCCTTACGCACAACCTCCCTCGTCTGTGGTAGAGTCCCAAAATCCAAACCTTCCTAACGAGCTACCACCTTCTCCCCAGACCCTTGGGACTGGAGCTGCCCAGGCCCTGACAAGGCCCCACAGACTTACATCAGCGGGACAGAGCCTCAGGGAATGATTGTGGTGGCAGGTAAGCCGATCACCATTTTAACTGACACTGGGGCACTAATTCTGCCCTCCTCAAATTTGCTGGGACCCTTGTCCCCTCCTAAGTCTCTATTATGCGGCTTCAGGGATCAGTCTCGCAGCCATTAGCCACTTCACCTCTACACAGCATCTTAGTAGACACCCCTTTATCACTCTTTTCTCATTCTACCTCTGTGTCCAACTGGGGCCACCACGTATGCCCTCATAAAGCTCATTTGTCCCAAACCACAGTCACCTCGCTTGGTTTCACTCTCACTCTGCACAACTGAGTCATTACCTTAGCCCATAAATGCCTTATCTCCTCCATGACTGTCCCCTCCGTCATGGCTGCCTCAGGACCAACTTTTACCTCCCAAGGCACTCAACAGGTTTCCTCAACTTTGGGTATGACATAAAACTCCACCAGGCATCCTACTCAAATACTGACTGCAATGAATTACTTGGTATGTGCCAGAACATTTTTTTTCTTCATCCCTTCTTAGCAGGAATCAGATTTCTACTCAAAACAGGGATGATCAACTAGCCAGGAACCTGTACTATAGTCTCTCTCTCAGCCAACACAAATGTAGTCCCCCAATAACTCCAGATAATCCATCTCCTCATTGAGACTCTTGGTATCTCAGCAGGTGTTAGGACTGGCATAGGGGCTTAACCAGTGCTCCATCATATTTTGCAAATTCATGGGACTATTGAATTAAAAAATATATTAAAAAAATTTTTAAATATATTTTATTGATTTTTCACAGAGAGGAAGGGAGAGGGACAGAAAGTCAGAAACATCGATGAGAGAGAGACATTGATCAGCCGCCTCCTGCACACCCCACACTGGAGATGTGCCCGCAAGCAAGGTACATGCCCCCGACCGGAATCGAACCCGGGACCTTTCAGTCCGCAGGCAGACGCTCTATCCACTGAGCCACACCGGTCTCGGCTAAAAAATATATAAATTGCCACCTACCTTCCTTCCTAGGACAATTAACATTCCTATTCCTCATCCTCATTTTTGGCCCATGTATTCTGCACCATTTTTCATCTTTCCTTCAGGACCGCCTTCAAGCCTTCACCAACCGGTCTCTCCAGGAAATCATGCTGCTGCAACCCCTCACCCCAACCAGGAGGCATCTATACAGTGTTCCAGCTATAATCAAAGTCCATCCCTTATTATCTCAACGTCCCTGCTCAGCAGGAAATAACTAAGGAAGAAATGACGTCCGTCCCTATTCCATTAAACAAAAAAGGCTGGAATGTTAGGCCTGATCAAATCATTGAATCGGTACCTCCTCCGCTGGGAAACTGACATTAGATCATTTCACGCCAAAACCGGTTTGGCTCAGTGGATAGAGCCTCGGCCTGCGGACTGAAAGGTCCCAGGTTCGATTCCGGTCAAGGGCATGTATCTTGGTTGCACATCCCCCATAGGGGGCGTGCAAGAGGCAGCTGATCAATGTCTCTCTCATCGAGTTTCTAACTCTCTATCCCACTTCCTTCCTCTCTGTAAAAAATCAATAAAAAAAATACATATATATATTAGATCATTTTACAAGTGACATTCCTTTCACTTAAACCACATTGTATTTGCAAAGACCGTTAACTTTCCCGTCAGGACTTGTCCAGGTTGCGGACCCGCCCAGAGAATTCCACACCGAAAACGTTGCCCAGAGTCTGTTAAAATCTCTGATTCCCCATTCCTTGGTGCTCAGCTCATCTGGTTTCCAGATGACCTAATAAATGTTCATTCTTTATCACTGTCGGCCTCATACCTTCTTTGGGGACCCCGACTGAAACAAGCAGGCACGGGAGGAGGCAACGTCAGGGAACGGTGAGTAGTTTCAGGAAAGAGTGAGAAGTGAGCAGAAACAGATAAGACAGGAAGCTAGTGAGTAGAGGGCCACTAGGGATGGCCTTGCTCACTGTGCTAAGGAGTGTGGGCCCAAGAGGCGTGGAGAGGGGCTGGGGAGGGAATGTGTACCTTGGCCATCTGATTGACCCCAGCATGTGGAGAATGTACAGGAGGAGGCAAGAGTGGAGGGAGGCAGAGACCCCAGGCAGAGTTTTGGTAGTGCTCCTCTGGGGACACAATGGAGGCCACTGCCAAGGTTAAGAGCTCTGAGTGGCGAGCAGCTAACAAGTTTGAAAGCTTCTAGGGGAGCCCAGCTGGCGTGGCTCAGTGGTTGAGTGTCGACGTATAGACCTGGACCTGGTCATAGTTTGATTCCTGGTCAGGCATATGCCTGGGTTGTGGGCTCCATCCCCAGTGTGGGTCATGCAGGAGGCAGCTAATCAATGAGACTCTCTCATCATTGATATTTCTATCTCTCTCTCTCCCTCTCCTTTCCTCTCTGAAATCAATAAAAATACACACACACACACACACACACACACACACACTATAGTATTTTTAAAAAGAAAGAAAGCTACTAGGGAATGACTCACCAGGAGGACTTGGATTTAGGGAGGGAGGGAGGTGAAGGCTGGGGCCCTGGATATGAGATAATGGGTTCGGTGTTGAGGACAGTTGAGTTAGAGATCCATGCAGCTGGCAGTACTGGGAGACGCTGGATGTGCTGGCCTTGGACCCGGCAGAGCACATGGGCCCAAGGGGCATGGAGAGGGGCTGGGGAGGGTATGTGTACCTTGGCCATCTGATCGACCCCAACATGTGGAGAATGTACAGGAGGAGGCAAGAGTGGAGGGAGGCAGAGACCCCAGGCAGAGTTTTGGCAGTGCTCCTCTGGGGACACAATGGAGGCACATCTGGGAGCCCCAGCAGTGGACACATAGCTCAGGATAGAACCCTAACGAGTGCAGACAAGAAGGAACCCCCGAGGAGAAGATGTGTGGGACAGGCAGACCCTGCCCAAGTGAGAGCTCAGGGAGGAAGAGGAAGTGACAAGGCCAAACAAGATAAGAGCGGAAAAAACATCATGGGGCCTGTGATGCAATCCGAAAAGCAAGACAACCTTCCAGCACCTGCCCGGTCTCTTCCTACAAAGGGACAGACAGCCACGTTTCCCCATTGCCCCTAAAAAAGCACAACTTTGTCCTCAAGTTCTGGCTCTCTGCAGGGGACGGGACCTGCTTTTGTGTTTTGAAGGCCCTGGTTGCTGAGAGAAGGAGAGATCTTTTCCAAAGGCCCTTGCCAGAGGGCACGGCTGAATCTTTTGAGATGGGCAAGAGGTGGGTACCTCAGACTCTGGTGCACAGAGAGCAGCCAGCTCACACCACACCCTTGGAGTCTATAGGAAAGGCTCCAGTGGGCATCAGGGACCCTCCCTGGGGGAGCACTGGGCAGGGAGGGAGCACAGCCTTCAGTCCCCTGAAGGACCCACAGTACCCACCCAGGCTGAGGACCAGGCCCAGGCCCATCTTGCACAATTAAAATCTGTCATGATTTAATTTTGTTAAAGGGAATATTTTTTAAAATATATTTTTATTGATTTTTTACAGAGAGGAAGGGAGACGGATAGAAAGTTAGAAACATTGATAAGAGAGAGATATCGATCAGCTGCCTTCTGCACACCCGCCACTGGAGATGTGCCCACAACCAAGGTACATGCCCTTGACTGGAATCGAACCTGGGACATTTCAGTCCACAGGCCGATGCTCTATCCATTGAGCCAAACCGGTTTCAGCAAAGGGAATATTTTTTAAGTGAAGCTACTACTGGGTTGATTATCTTTTACCTCTGTTTATAAGAAAAGATTTCTTATCTCTTCAAAATATGTTTCACATTGAACCAGAGACTGTTCAATCTTCCCGACCGTCCAAAGCAAGCATATCAAACTCGTGGCCCACAACAAATATTTTTGTGGTCCAGCCAATATAATGGTATGTAAGAAATGTTTTAATAGGATTTCGTAACTTAATTTTTCATAACTTAATTTTTACAATATCCTGTTATACATAATTATTATTAATAATAATAATGGTCTTAGGCAACCCTGCTAGTGGTTCTCAACCTGTCGCGACCCACAGGTTGAGAACCGCTGCTGTAGAGCCTAAGACCATCAGAAAACACAGATATTTACATGATGATTCATAACAGTAGCAAAATTACAGTTATGAAGTAGCAACGAAAATAATTTTATGGTTGGAGGTCACCACAACATGAGGAACTGTATTCAAGGGTCGCGGCATGAGAAAGGTTGAGAACCACTGGTATAGATGGTCATATCAGTGCCATGAGGGCAGGAAATGGGTCTAGTTTGCTTATCATTTTCTCCCAGGGCAAAGCTCCTGGGACTCAGAGATGGGCCCTACAATCTTGCCGGGAAACGTGTGGCACACTCCAGTAGGCAACTGAGAGGAGTCTGTGAGAGGGCTCTTTACACAGATTGAGACAGGGGGTGGGGGACTCAGCACACAGTGCAGGGCTCAGTGCTGGTGAAAGTGGTCCGCCTTTCCCCCCACAGGCCGGGGGGGGGTGCTGTCTGGCAAGAGCTGCCCCACCAAGAAGGAGACCCACCCAGGAAAGAGCCTCCAATCTCCTAACAATACTCCCCATTGGCCAAACCCAGCAGAAAATCATAGGCTAAGGGGGTTGCTATTACTAGTGATAAGGTCAGTCTCTCTGGACATAACGCGGGTAGAGGAGAGTGGACAGAGAGGGGGAAAGGAAGGTTTACAGGACAGTCGGCACGAAATACCTGTGAAATGAATAAACGAATGTCACTTTTCAGCAAATGCTCATTGAAACACTACTCAGCGGATATTTATCCCGTTGATCACCACTGGTGTGGATAATTCAAAGGCCACGTGCATTAACAGGCCACTAACTGTGACTCCAACACGGGGAAGAAGGCAAAGCCTGGAGCTTCGTGAGATGGGGAGCTGGAACCGAGATGTCCTGGCGTAAAGCTAGGAAAAGGTGGGCTCGAAGAAATGCACCCACAGGCAGAAGACAGTCAGACAGGGGACCAGTCCTGGCCTAGGCTCTAAGGAGTAGAGGGAAGAGTCTTCTCTGGGAATCCAAAGTCCGTGCCTCATGCAAATATGAGGTTCCATTCTGCAACACCCTCAACACAGGAGACCGCAACGGCAGACCCAGAAAACTCACCTCCGGCCATTACGCCCCTAGTGCTTCTGGCTGAAACAAATGCTAAACTCCCCCCAAGAAAGACATACTCCCCCTTCAGGCCACGCAAAGCTGATGCAGAGAAAATAATCCCCCAAAATTTGAACTCACATGGAGATTGCAAATATCCAAGGAAATGGATCACCATGAGAGACAGTTGGTAGGTTTCACAAACCACAGTTAAACCCTGACCGGTTTGATTAAATCATGATTTGGTTAAACATTTTATAAGGAATCAAAATCTTTTTTTAAAAAAGGGGAACAAAATATTATTAGCAGAACCCATTCATCGTAGACAAGGGTCTATCCCATTCTTGTGGGTTTGTCGTATTGCCCTAAATCAGCACTTCAGCTTAGAACATGAAACCCGTTCTGGACATGGGAGTTTTTACTCAGTAGGTGTTTTTCCTTTTTTTCTCTAGAAAAGTCTCTGGAAGCTGGTTGAGACAGGAGACAGAAGTCAGTGCTGGGTCTTGTCTCCGTGGCTAAATGGTGTTAACTAGCTAGTCTTAGAAACACTTACTCAAAGAAAGAATGGAGGGGAGCAGCGGGTAGTGGGCTGGTTTTACTGGCTCCCAGGGAGGTGAGGGAACCGACCGGTGGATCAGCAGAATGCTAGGAATCCAGCCAAGATAAAATAATACTGAAAGCGAAGGCCAGGCTAATTCCAGGAAGTCAGGGCGATCCTGAATGTACACAACGGTGGTTTTTCTTGGGAAACTTCCAATTCACATCATCCCGTGACACATTTGAGGCGCCTGCCTGCAATTTCCCTCCACTTAACCACATCACGTGCGGGGTGTGTATATTCATGGGGTTTTTCGTGTCTCAACATTGGACTTGACCCTCATCCCTTGGCCTGCGATCGACCAGTGGGCATCCCAACAATAGAATAGGAAGAACTGCCATCACCTTCTCACTCCTGGTTCTGGGGAGGTGGGGGGCAGGTGGGGGACTGGTGTGCCTCCAAATAGCCTGGCCAAAGGAGGCTGAGTGACCTCTGCTGGTCCCAGGGCCACAGCTGGACAGAGCTTCCCAGGGCACAGTGACCCTCACTCACAGGAGCCCATGGGGCAGGGGTTGGAGGGGGGGGTGAGGGCAGCGGGAGGATGGGCTGGGAAACAATCGCAGCCCCGGTTCCCACCAGCGCCAGGCCTCGCTCAGGGAGGAGCACCCTGCCTTTTTCCCGCGTGGAGTTAAATTTAATGCTCGATCACATGTCCGTCTGGGTCCTTCTTGTGTTTGCTTTTCCTTTCTGGGAATGCTTGACTTGTTTCTATTTTCACACATCCGCGTTCTGGACGGAACGCTGCTCCGAACACCTCTGTGGCGCTGACAGGATGCCATCTAACCAGCAACATACATGCTACGCCAGTGGTTCTCAACCTTCCTGAGGCCGCGACCCTTGCATACAGTTCCTCATGGGGTGGTGACCCCCAACCATGAAATTTTGCTACTGTGATGCATCGTGATGTAAATATCTGCATTTTCCGATGGTCTTAGGCGACCCCTGTGAAAGGGTTGTTTGACCCCCAAAGGGGTCGCGACCCACAGGTTGAGAACCGCTGTGCTACACCAATCCGCCAGCAGGGTCCCCTCGGAGCCTGGTCACAGGTGCCAAGACTGGACCCGGGAGTTCAGACAGACTGGCTCTTTCAAGTTCCTCTTCCCAGCTCAGTGTCCCTCCCAACTCTCCCCGCCCTGCCCGCCCTCCACCCCAGCCAACCGCCCACCGCCTTCGGCCACCGCTCCAGATGTGGGCTCTGCTCTCCGCTTCCCCTCTGCGGCCTCCAACCTTCCTCGCCTGGGTTTGAACTCGTCATCCTCACACTCTCTGCCTCCGCGTCCGCCCCGTGGAATGTCCCTGCGCTGGCTTCTCCCTGGAGGCGCAGGGTCAGCTGCTAACAGCTCGCCTAACCCCTTGCTTCCCACAGAGTGGGGCTGTGGGTGGGTGCTCACGGCAGCCCCCGCTTTCTGCACTAACACCTCACGTCCGCACCCCCTTCCCAGGGGATGTCCCTGCGGCTGCCACCGCCGGGGAAACCCTCTCTTGAGACCCCCCATCCCTCCGTCAAACGTGACAAGAAACCCCCGGCGCGGTCCCTGGGGTTCTCGCTACCAGTTCCGGAGGCCCCGGAAGGAGGGATCCCGGGTGTGGCCTCTGCAGATGCTGAGGAGCCGCTGCAGGTGGGCACCGGGCCGCTGGCTCTGCAGGCGCCACCGGGACACTTGGCTGCAGCTGGCCCCTGGGCAGTGACACATGTCAGACGGGCCTGCCCAGCCCTCCCTCCGTATCGCCCGGAGCAGCCGAACGCAGTTCCCTTATCTGGGGCAGCCAGGAGGCCGGGGAATCAGAGGCGGGTCCCGGGGGAGGTGGAGGACTCACAACTTCCTGGTTTCCCTCGGGGGAGGCCGAGACACTGCCTGGGGGGTCCGGGGGTGCTTTCTCGGGGGTAAATTTCAGTTCAGCCCCGAGAGGAGCCCCCACTGGCGGAGGGAGGCAGGCAGCGCCATCGGGGACACTCTGACTTCTCTCACCCCTCGGGGTCAGGGCCGCCTGCCGGGCTGGAAGGAAGCCAGGGTCCGCGGTCCCAGGCCCGGCCCAGCCGCTCGGCTCGGCCAAGGGTAAGTCCCCTGCGCCTTGCACCGGCGGGCGGCGGGGCCGTGCGGGGAGGAGGATGCTTTCGCTTTTGCAGACATTTGCTCCCGTCCGTCCGTCCAGAGCAGAAAGAGCTCGGAGCTCCCGGCCGGCCACAGGAAGCTGCCTGGGGGTGAGCCAGCTCCGGGGACAGGGAGGAATGACGGCCCAGGCTGGGTCTGCGAAGCCGGTTCTGGGTCCCCCCGCTGGGGAGCTCCTCCCCGCTCCCCCTGCATATGGCCTGCACGCGGGCTGCCCTTTCTGCCCAGAGCATGAGGGACGTTCTTGGAAGACGCTTCCCGCTTACCTGCGTTTCCCTCGGGGTGTCAGCCCACGTGGGACAGAGGGACAGGGTGGAGACATGTCTGTTGTCCCTTTCCTGGGTCGCAGGCCTTCTCTGGCTCAAAGTGTGCCGGGTGGGCATTCACCTGTTTGTTGGCTGTCCTGCAGCTGTCCACCATAACACCATCTCTCCTTTCCCCGCGCAGGGCAGCCGGCGATGGCCAATTACTCCGACGACGATGACGACTATGACGTCCTCATCTACGACCCCCCGTCTGACAATGAGACCTTCGGCCAGGACGGCGCAGAGCCGTGCCCGCCGTACGACCCCGCCGTCCTCTCGGCCCGGCTGCTGCCTCGGCTCTACACGGCCGCGTCGCTGCTGGGCCTCCTGGACAACCTGCTGATGGTGACCATCCTGCTCCGGTGCCACGGGCTGCGGCAGGTGGAGCACATCTACCTCCTGAACGCGGCCGCCGCCAACCTGTGCTTCCTGCTCGCCCTGCCGCTCCAGGCGCACGCGGCCTCCCCCGGGGCTGCCCCGGGCCGGCCCACGTGCACGGCGCTCGTGACCCTGACCTCCGTGGGGCTGCACGCCCAGGCGCTGTTCGCCGCCCTGCTGGCCCTGAAGAGCTACCTGCTGTGCTTCCCGGTGAGGCGCCTGTCGTGGGCAGCCGGGAGGCGGGCCTGTGGCCTCCTGGCCAGCGGCCTGGCCTGGCTGGCGGCCGCACTGTTGGCGCTGCCTGAGGTCCTGTTGTGCGTCTTCGTCGTGGTGCCCGGGGACAGCCAGGCATCCGGGTGCCCCTGCGGCCAGCCTCACTTCCTGCCAGGCCAGGGCACGGCCTGGGCGCCCTTTCTGACCATGAAGGTGAACGTGGCGGGCCTGCTGGTCCCGCTGCTGGTGTTCGGCGTCTGCCTGGGGCGGCAGGGGAAAACGCCGAGGAGGTCCGACCTCTTCCGGCTGGTGTCCGCCCTCGTGGCTGTCTTCCTTCTGATGTGGGGGCCGCGCCACGTGGCGCTCTTCCTGTCTGCGTTCGGGGACTCCTTCTCCCTGCGGGACTGCCGGAGCCGCTACCACCTGGCCAGGAGCGTCCAGGTGACGGGCATCATCGCCGGCGCCTACTGCTGCGTGAACCCGCTCCTCTTCCTGCTCCTCGACAAGGCGTGGCGGAGGCGCCTCTGCCCCGACTGCTGCCCACGTCCCCCCGCCGAGGGCCCTGCACCAGCTGCGCCGTGGGAAGAGTGCGACTGCTCCACTCACCTGTGAAGCGGCTCCCATCGCGCGGGACAAATAAAGCCCGCTTTTGTCTCCTGGGTGCCTGGTTTTATATATGTTTTGGCTATGGATGAACTGTATGCTCCTCCCTGCCCCAATTTATATGTGGAAGCCCTAACCCTGTTCTCTGGGTATAGGGGCATTGGGAGATCGTGAGGGGTTAGATGAAGTGATGTGGGTGGGGCCCTGGAGATGGGATTAGTGCCCTCAGAGGAAGGGACACCAGAGAGCTGCCTCGTTGTTTTATGTGTGTATCTATGAAATCCATGCAGGGAGAAAAGGGGGTAAGTGAGCATTGGGTTTGTCTCAGGTGCTAGGCGAGGCTCTTTATAAACATTTTCACACCTCACGTCCCAGCCACGGTGTGGGTGAAATTAGCCTCATTTCTCTGAGGAGGAAATGGAGGCTCAGAAATATCTCTGGAATCACACAGCTACAGAGTGGCAGGGCTGGGACACAAACCTCGGTGTCATTTGCCCCAGAGCCCATGCTGTGTCCAGCGTGCCAGACTTCCAGATACTGGGCCAGAAAACACATGAAATGAATATGTACTTTTAAAATCGGACCGCTGAAACCGGTTTGGCTTAGTGGATAAAGTGTCAGTCTGTGGACTGGAAGGTCCCAGGTTCGATTTCGGTCAAGGGCATCTACCTTGGTTGTGGGCATATCCCCAGTAAGGGGTGTGCAAGAGGCAGCTGACCGATGTCTCTCTCTCATGGATGTTTTTAACTCTCTATCCCTCTCCCTTCCCCTCTGTAAAAAAAAAATCAATAAAATGTATTTTAAAAATAAAAATAAAACCAATTGGACTGCATTTCAAATGAGGAGCAACCCATTTATAGAGAAGCCATTTTTTACACACGTTTTCTTGCAGATCATTGAAAGCATGGCTCGCTGGAGGCTCTGGACAGAGGTGAAGGGACATGCTCTGTGGGATTCCCTAGGTTTCTAGGCCGCTCTCCCCCACACATCGCCCACCTGTGAGCCTTCCATGTTTCCACCACTTCTTTCTGCTTTCACAATAGTAAGTGTACGATTAGGTTTAGAAATATTTAACACAGTGTGTGTTTGGTCCCTTTCAGTGAAACATGTACCTCAGGCCTCAGCAGCCTGTGACGAAAACATCAGAAGTGTTTGCCTGGGGAGAGCCAGTGCCTGTGTTTCCATTACATGGCCCAAGTAGACATGACAGGGGAAATGCAGATGCCCAGGGACCACAACCTTTCACCTCCATCACTGAAGAGGGAGGAAGAGGAGGTGACACTTGGGGAGACTCCATAGGAACACCGTTGATAGCAAGCACTGGCTCTTCCATATCTTAGTGGGGGGCTATAGATGAACTTTGCCCTCTCCCCCCCATTTATATGTGAAAGCCCTAACCCCCAAGGTGAGTTATTTGGGAGTAGAGACTTCAAGAAGTCATTAGGGTTAGATGAGTTTATGAGGATGGGGCCCTCAAGACGGGATTAGTGCCCTCAGAGGAAAAAGACACCAGAATGCTGCCTAATACTCTCTCCACCATGTGAGGGGACAGTGAGAAAGTGGATATCTGCAAGCCAGGAAGAGTGCTGGCACCAGAACCCGACCCATTCTGGCACCCTGACCTTGGACTTCCCAGCCTCGAGGCCTGTGAGAAATCAATTTCTATTGTTTAAGACACCCAGTCCACGGTATTCTATATGGCAGCCCAAGCAGACAAGAACAAGGTTCCTCTGGAATGACATCAACTCAAAAATAAAAACACCATGAGATGTCAAAAGGGAGACCTCGGGAGAAAGTGTCCCAGCAGATATAAAAGAGGGTCGTGATGCTGAAGAAGAGGAGAAGGAAAGGGACAGAGACAGTTCCACCAATTTACACAAGTGAGTCTGGTCTCTCTCCACCCATTTCTTCCACATGCAGGACAGAATTCAGGAAAAATGACATCATTTGCAGATGTTTACAGGTGCAGCAATGAATGCCAAAAACAAACCCTGTCGGAATTTCCAGAATGAAAACATAGTGTGTACAGAGAATAAGGGGATCTACAGTCTTACAGGGACTGAGGGTGAAATGGTTACTACAAATCAAAGGATTGAGGGAAGGCGGGTCCCTGGCCCCCACTCCCCTCAGCTGCCCATTTATAGACACTGAGAGAAACAAACGTCTCCCAAGAACTATCTCTGGCACAACCAACAGAGGGAAATCTTTGACCCAAATGTTAGGCTCTGAGCCCCTTGATGTTGCCCGGGGGGTTGGCCTTTAGCCACTTCCCCGGAGGCCACGCTCGGGAGGGGCTGGGAAAGGGTGTGGGTGTCTTTCTGTGGGACTTCACATGAGCCATCTGGTCTCCCCGAGCCTCAGACCACTGGAGGCAGGCCCTGCCCTCTCAAGGCTGCTGGCAATGGATGGTCTTTGAAGTTTTAGCTCAAGTCTGTCTGTCTCATAGGGGATCCAGGGGATCTCTGAACCCATCTAATAGCTAGGTCCCCAGCTGCAGAACAAACAATGGACAGAATCCCTGCCCTGATTCTCTGTGGAGGGCGATGGCGGGGAAGGCCAACTGGAAGCCATTGGAACTGCCTCTTCCTGACCAAATGCGATCAAACAAGATTGTCTGTGCAGAGCAATTCCCCAAGGACTGGGGAGATGCAGGATGGCATCCCCATCCTCGTGGCTGAGCTGGTTGGTGCAGAGCCAGCTGGATCTGGGAGAATGCTCGGGGCCTGCTGGGAACTTACCCCGGTGGGGCCTTAGGTGCAGGGCCGTTTCAGCTGTGGGTTCATTGCTGGGCCAAGTCAGCATTCCGCTCCTGGACCTGGTGTGCAATGGACTTTGTTTTTCCCTCTTTTTTTTTTTTTCTTCCCTAAGCCTGTCAGTGAAGACCATCAGAAGCTATTTGTTTTCAGCTGGCAAAGCCAGTAACACACCCGCGTGGGAGAGCACTCTCGCCTCAGACCCCACCAAGTGCCTGCAGGTGGGAGGGCGGGCCCCTCCCGGACCCAAGCAAGGCCCAGCAGCTGCTTTAGGACAGTGGTCGGCAAACTCATTAGTCAACAGAGCCAAATATCAACAGTGTGATGGGAATTTCTTTTGAGAGCCGAAAACCGACTTCTGTGCATGGACCACAAAGTTTTCATCACACTGGTATTTTGTGGAAGAGCCACACTCAAGGGGCCAAAGAGCCGAATGTGGCTCGAGAGCCGCAGTTTGCCGACCACTGCTTTAGGAGCATGCTGTGTCTCTGGGCTGGAGAACCGAAGAGCCAGCACCTCACAGACCTGCTCGGGCCCTCTCCACACAGTGTTTTGTTTTTACCACGGGTACTAAGAAGGAAAACACTGTGTTGTTTTCGATGGGTTTACAGGTTGTATAAATAGTCTCATTCTCATACTGTAAGTACTTCTGTCACCAGCTCCTTTTGCATGGCGCCAGGCTGTAAGCAAAGTAAGTTTCTGAATGGCCAAGCAAGGAAAGCCATGTAACTATGCTGAATGGATGGCATTAGGTTTGACTGAAGCAATTTTTAAAAATGTGTCCAGAGAGGAAAAACTCACTTAAGTCTGTTAAGCTTTTCACTGATGACAGTTGCTTGAAGAGTCGAGGACATAGGGAACAATATCGTCTTTTTTTTTTAATGATGCAAATAATTTTTAGGGGGTTTCCTTGGCTTTTGATGGGTCGACAGATGTTACAGATGCTGTCAATTGAGTCAATGGGGAGTTGGAAGTGAGTGGAGAATTGGTCTCATTTGGGAAAATGTAGTAACTACAGGCAAACATAGTTTCAAAGAAATTGAGAAAACGCTAATTCAGAACAATCCGAAGTGAAGTCTGGAAAGATGTTGTTACAACTGCTGGTGGTTAAAATATGTGTTGAGCAGAAAAGGGCTCAGGTGGACACATTTACAAAGCTTTTGAAAGTGGAAGGTATTTAACGTCTGTGAGTTTTCATTAGTGGTCCTTTGTGGAAAGTATGTCAGTTCACTGTGTGCATTAAACCTCTAGTACCAACATGAACTTCATTGGTTCTCGTAGACTTCATCACCATCAGTTCTGCAGAAATTATTTTTTTCCAGAAATAAAAATGTTATGTCCTGACTCACCCCACCATACAGCAGTTTGGTGGCTTAGCTCTGGGAAACCATTTTATTATGATATTTAGAGGTCATGGCCAGGAATGACATTTTCTGAACGCGAAGGACTGTCCTTCTCTACCTGGCAGGACACTGAATGGCTCTGAAAATTAGATTTTTCTGCGAAATGTATCATGTTTCTTAATCAACTCAACCCAGGATAATAAGGCAAGATCGCACCTACGTGTGAAACAGATGTGGCATTAAAGTGACTTGACAAGTAATGCTTGAATCACAAGAAATGTCAGGCCACACTTCCGGTCCAATAAAAGTTCAGAGCTCAAATTACTGGCCCGGTGTTTCGCAGACCTCGGTGCAAGGCCTACAGAGATGGCCATAACTCAGGGTCAGTTTGTGTACCGGAAGCATCCATCTAGTCTCCAGTGGGAAGCCGAGTGCCATCTAACGGCATGGCAGCTCAAAGGTAAACGTCGCGAGAGAAGGGTCTAATGCAATGCAGTACATTTCTCCCCAGTGATTAAAATTAAGTCATATGCACAATTAACCATATGCTTGCAGACTGCTATCATATTGGGCAGCACCTATCCGAAAAGACATCTTCAAGAACGAAATATGTACAATTTCACCACAGATCGGTATGAACCGATGGACATGTGCAATCAATTTGAACAATAAAGAATACTCATGCTGAACCCCAATTACCCAAAATTTTACCCTCCAATGAAGAATTGGATTCTTCTCATTAGCTGACCTGTGTTACAAAAAAAAAAATTGTACCCAGAGCATGAGTCTACACTGAAACTTCCCACGGCAGTTCAGCCATAGGTTCTGCCTTGTTTTCCCCATTACATGCTTCCATCCTCCTTCCTTCTCTCAGTTACTGTGGGTCCCAGAAACATCAACACATTTACTCATGTTCTCGATCCTACACACACATTAGAGGTTTCGGCATCGTTATGCCCATACCACTTGGAGTTCCCATTAGACCAGTGGTTCTCAATTTTCCTAACCCTAACCCTAACCCTAACCCTAACCCTTGCATACAGTTCCTCATGTGGTGGTGACCCCCAACCATGAAATTTTGCTACTGTGATGCATCGTGATGCAAAATCTGCATTTTCCAATGGTCTTAGGTGACCCCTGTGAAAGGGTCATTGGACTTCCAAAGGGGTCGCGACCCACCAGTTGAGAACCACTGCATTAGACAGACAGAAAAATGAGGAGGACATGTACCCGAACCAGGCCTAGAGACATGGCCTGGAGCCGGGCCAGGAAGTCATTGCCGGGCCGGGGAGAGTTCCTGGTGATACAAGCTAAAGCCAGTGTGGCCCAGCCGGTGTGGCTCGGTGGCTGAGTGTTGACCTAGGACACATGCCTGGGTTGAGGGCTGGATTCCCACTGTGGGGCGTGCAGGAGGCAGCCGGTCCATGATTCTCTCTCGTCGGTGATGTTTCTCTCTCTCTCTCCCTCCCTCTCCCTTCCTCTTTTACATACCAAGCTGGGGCCTGACCGGGGGTGTCTGAGACGAACGTGAATGACTCCCCAGGGAGCCTGTGGTGGAAGCCGCTGCGCGGTGCTCTGGATGGGGAAGTGGCTTCAGTGTGAGAGAAGTTGTGAAACATGCAGAAGTCGTTAGGGGAGGAAAGGAGGGACCGGGGCTCCTGTCGCTGGTCAGTGGGTGTCTCTGTGGTGGCCGTGCAGCTGTGCAGGTCAAACCCTGCCTATGGCATCCAGATGAGGGGAACGCAAGGGCCGAAATCCAACCCACGTTTCTCACCACGCCGCCATCGCTGGAAGGGGCTGTACTTACCCGGGAAAAGGGCATCACCCCCACCTTGGACTTTGCCCAGAGACCCTCTCTGGGCTGGCAGGGCCGTCTCTGACTGCTCTCGGACCAGCCACCACTTGTAGCCACTTCCCCTAACACCTCTCCCCTGCTCCGCCCCTGCCCCGTCCCGTGTGGGCATCCTGCGTGGGTTCTCAGTGGGTGGGTTTGTCTGAAGACTTGACCTATGTGCAGGGTCAAGTCCACCTCAGGGAAGAGGAGGAAGGAGTGACTTCCTCTGAGCAGGCCAGACTCAGAAAAGAGGAGCCTCTATACCCTCTGAGCTGTCTTCTCGGTTCCGTACAGCCGGGCACCATCCCTGCAGGCGGAGGCGGCCTGAAGGGCAGCGTGGGAGAGGCTGGTCCTGCCCCGTGATTGCTTCTGCCTGCCCCAGTCCCTTGGAGCAAAGCCTGCTGGGACAGGAGTGGTCTCGCCCTGAGGCCTGGTCTTCCTGCCCGCCTCTCTCAGTAGCAGAGGATGGAGGAGAAAACGCCGGGTGTGGCCAGGAAATGGGCCCTCCAGCTGTTTATTGGTGTTGGGTTTTGTCTGTTTCTGTACTTTGCTGTTAAAGTAGCACAAACAGGCTCTGGAAAAGTCAGCATCTCGGACAAAGGGCCTGAAGCAGAGACTCGGCCCAGAGCGCATTCCATCCTGGGATTGGGAGGCCACAGGGCCAGCAACCAGAAGGTCAGATTACATTCCTGGGTCTGTCGGAGGTCCCACCATGGGGACAGTGGGGGTGGGGGGTGGGGGGGGGAGGCAGAATCTCCCGGAACCACTCCAGGCAGAGGAGTTGCAGGGGGAAGACATGGGTGGTCTGGTGCGCCCTCTGGCCCTGCCCTCGCAGAGACGGCGAGAAGACAGGAGCGGACCGCATGGCTGGCATGCAGGCAGAGCTCCCCTTGCAGTAGTCAGCGAGGAACTTGGGGTTGCAGATGCGAGAGCGCAGCCTGCACTCAGCTCAGGGTGAGAAGGAAAGACTGGGGACCCCAGGTCTGGTGGGGGGTCAGGGCTTCGAACTGCGTGGCCTGGACAGCGAGTGGCCAGAGAAAGAAGCATCTGGGTGGCTTAAGGTCTCTGCATCCACATTTCCAACCTTCGCAGGTACATGAACTTGACTGAGAGCTGTCCCTGTGGATGTGGTGCCTAGTACCCCACCCCCACCCCCCGGGCTGTGACATCGATCTCAGCAG
This sequence comes from Lasiurus borealis, assembly GCA_004026805.1. Taxonomy (NCBI): domain Eukaryota; kingdom Metazoa; phylum Chordata; class Mammalia; order Chiroptera; family Vespertilionidae; genus Lasiurus; species Lasiurus borealis. Next base: position 23,923 of record PVJN01009369.1, read on the forward strand.
CCTTTCAGAGTGACCCTTCTCCTGCTAAGACCAACTCCACAGGCTGGGCCCTTCCATGCCTGCAAACTTTCACTGATGCCCGGGCAGCTGGAGCTGAGGAAATGCGCTTTTCCCCTTCTTCCCCATCTCTCCCTGCCTTACCCGAGAGGCCCCCTGTCCTCTCACTTCTCCTTTAAAATTCAAACAGCACCCCCAGCCCATCTCCTGCGCTGCCCAAGGCTCGGGGTTTTTCGTGGAATCCCGTGGGCTCAGCCTCCCTCCCCCGGGACGGCTCATGACCACCTCCAGCTGCTAATAACTACCTCCCTTTCCTTCCTCTCTCCCCACGCCTCCGGCCACGCAAACACTGCCCTGGGCGCCTGACCTGGTGACTAACTTGAGGGAGCAGTTTCTGAGACCCCACTGGACCCCTCGCCCCCAGTGAGGGGACTCTGGGCATTTGTAGCCCAAAACCAAACTCTGGAGAAGAAAATCGTGGAGGGCACACTTGCAAGACCCCCCAAAATGCAGAAAAGGAGGAGACGTAGGAGGAGGCATGGAAGCCGAGGGAACGGGGTTTCAAGAAGGAGCTGGTGGCCCAGCTGGCGTGGCTCAGAGTTGATTGTTGACCTATGAACCATGAGGTCACAGTTCAATTCCCAGCAGGGCACATGCCCAGGTTTCAGGCTCGATCCCCAGTAGGGGGTGTGCAGAAAGCAGCCAATCAATGATTCTCTCTCATCATTGATGTTTCTCTCTCTCTCTCCCTCTCCCTTCCTCTCTGCAATCAGTAAAAATATTATTTAAAAAGAAAGAAGAAGGAGTGGGTGGTCAGCAGGATCAGAAGCAGAGAAGCAGATGGCAGAGGGCAGATGGAAAGGCTCCTAGGCTGGGCTGGGGGGCAGGGGATACTTTTCCAGAACCAGGCGGGAGAGCGCAGGCTAAAACAGAAGCACAGCGAGGTAGAGAGAGGAGGCAGGAGTAGCCCACCCACCACGTGGAACACGTGAAGGTGGCCGTTCAGACCAGTGCGAAGAGGTTGGCTGGGGGGAGGGGGGGAGGATTAGTGACTAGAGGTTAACCGGAGGAGCAGCGCCAGCAAGGCCAAGGGTTAGAAGTATCTCATCTTTCCCATGAAGCCTATACTTGTACATCTACTCTACCTGCTGCTATTTCCTTAAAATACCAGATACTGTTTCCTTAAAATACCAGGTACTCACCAGTCTTCTTGCTCTCCAGTTTCTTCCATGACCCCTGGATTCATACTCTCTACTCGCTCCCCCTGCCCTAGAAAATACACACCTGTGCTCACTCCACTCACACGCACACACACACATGCACACACTCTCACACACCTGTGCACACACACTGAGATGGCCAAGTCCATGTCTGGCCACATGTCTGTGGGGAGAAGAGCTTCTGGCCTGGCCTGATTTTCCAGGCCATCGGGCATCACACCCAAAACTGCAGGAGAGAGGAGGCTCGGGACCTGAACAGCTGGGAAGGAGAGGTGAACCAGGCAGGGGGTGGGTCAGACACAAGATTTCAGCATAAAATCCTAAAAAAGATGAAGGATGCTTCATAAGGAATGGAAATCAACAGCATTTCTGGTTTTATTTTTTGCGAAGATGACAGCAGTGAATTTCGGGAACAGATGTGACTAGCACACTGCCCCTGGGGAAGGGAGAAGAGACCCCAGGAGCCTGGGGATGGGTGGGGATGGGGGGGGGGGGACAGCGAGGGCTGAGGCTCCCTGCGGGGGGACTGGGCCATCGTCTTGGGTTTTACCTCCTCAGGAAGGCACAGGCTTCCAGAAGCGCTGTGGACACAACAAAGGGGGAGATTCAGACACTGGTGTCTTTTGTAATCAGGACATCCATCAAACAGACTGATCTACTAAAACAGAGGCTTTCTCCCGCCCTTCCCCACCACGGCAGTCATCTCGCTCTGCTCACATTTCCCCACGGCCCAGGCCAGCACATGGCAGCTGGGGCCTCCCCAGCCTGGGCCATTCCCGGCTCCGGCCTGAGTGACAGGACCTCCACCCACTTGTCTCTGACACTGACGGTCCCCTGACTGCAGGGATGTGCATCCTCTGTAGGCAGATGTTGGTAATAGTGTGCATCACTCATTCACTCATTCACTCACACGTGAGTCACTGCACTAAGAGCTGAGGGTTCAGCCTGGACAGACAGGCCCTGCCCTCAGGGGGTGCAGTCTAGGCCACCGTGAGCTGGCTGCTGGCATGATGGCTCTCTTGCTGCATTTCTCCAGATGTTGCCTAGAAACACCTGCAGCACCGTTCCCCGAGACCTCGGCTGGCAGAGAGCAAGGTCTCCTCCTGGGCACCGGATTTGCAGCCGGGACTTCTGCTGTGAAGGCTGTCCCATGCTCTTAGCATCCCTGGCTTCTACCCACAGGTACCGGCAGTGCCCCCTAAGTTATGAGAATCAAAAATATCTGCAGGAGTCGAAACCTGTTTGGCTCAGTGGATGGAGCATCGGCCTTCGGACTGAAGGGTCTCGGGTTTGATTCTGGTCAAGGGCATATATCTTGGTTGCGAGCACATCCCCAGTGGGGGGCGTGTAGGAGGCGGCTGATCGATGTCTCTCTCTCAATGATGTTTCTAACTCTCTATCCCTCTCCCTTCCTCTCTGTAAAAAATGAATAAAATATATTTTTAAAAAAATATATCTGCAGGCATTGCCAAGTGTGCCCACAAGGACAAAATCTCTTGAGTTGAGCGTCACTGATACAGAGATTCTTGGTCCTCCTCCACCTGTGGACCACCACTCCACCCCCATCAGTGCCTCTGATTCTGGATGAGCTGGGCCACAGAGTCTCAGAATCATCCTCTGGAGCCTCACCCTGCTCTGCATTGTCTTCTTAATGTTTTTAAAGGACTCAGTTATTGTCAGTGCATATTTCTGGCTCAATGTTATTTTGAGCATTTGTATTCTCTATAGTTGGCATTTGCGGTAACTGTCTAGACACCAGAATTTGTCCTTTCTCGATGCATATGTGTCTATATATATACATATATACAAACATACACACACATTTTGTTTTCCTGACTAAAATGCTCAGTTTTAAAACCACATGGCAGTCACTATCGGGATAAAATGTAGCATATGATCTCCTGCTGTATTTCAGTCTCCCTTTCTTTCACCTCATCAGTGAGACTGTAATTTCCTGACGCAGAGAGACATCCCATCGCCTTGACATCTGTCTCCCCATCTTCCCTCTAAGGATCCTGCTTGGCCCGCCGCCAACCTTGACCTTCCCCCAGGTGGTTTCTGGGAGACGCCAGCGACGGTCCACTTACGGGAGGTGGAGCATCGTCTCAGATTCCCAACGGCCGTGACATACTCGGCTCCCAGATACTCCTCATACGTCGTTTTGCCTTGGAGGTTGGCCAGACACTCGGTGTTGTCATTGAACAGAAGGTTTTTGGTTTCCGACTGGAACAGGCAAAACGTGCCTGGGCAGTCCCGTCCATTTCTGCCAAACTTAACCTGCGGCAAAGGGCAGAGGCACGTGAGGAGCCGAGGAGACCAGGGACACCCTTCCCGCCGGGATCGGTCCTGGGACAAAGATGGCCAAAAGGAGCGGAGTTCTGGCCTCGTCCGCTGCCGGGGCCGGAGTGTCCCCTGCCCGATGTCCTCCTGCTGCCCAGGCCCCAGGCGGCAGACCCACCCAGGGCAGCAACCAGGCCTTCGACCTCTCTGATCTCCTCCCCTCTACATCTCGCCTTCCTTCCTAATCTGCGCCTCTTTCCCTAGAACTTAGGGGTGACTAAGTGACAGCTAAGGGTTTGGGGGATCTGCCCCACATGTCCGCCCAGCAGCCTCTGACCAGCCAGCTGTCCCAGAGAGGCATCTGCACTGACATCATCTGCCCCCCCAGGTCATTGCCGTGGCCTCCTGGGCCACCGTTCCTCCTCCACGGCCAGAACCCCCGCAGTGCTGAGCTGGGGCACTGAGCACCTCATCCCCAGCAGGCCTCTTACAGCACCGTGCGGTGCATGCACCACCAGGAGGGCTCCGTAATGCCTCTTACTGTGCCTGTGGGTACCATTTCAGGGCCCCTATCTTTAAAGCGCACCTGGAGACGCAGTGGGTTTGTTGTTGTTTGTTTGTTTATGTACAGTGATACCTCGAGATACGAGTTTAATTCGTTCCGTAACCTTGAGGTGTGGGAAACTATGAGACACTCGAGTCACGGTAAACTGGTGGCCGATTTGTGCGATGACTCCTATCTCAACTGTTGCTTGTATTTCAAAGCAAAAATCGCTCACTCGACGGCTCGTATCTCAAAAATCTCGTATGTTAGGGCACTCGTCTCTCGAGGTACCACTGTATTTTTATTGATTTCAAAGAAAAAGGGAGAAGGAGAGATAGAAACATCAACGATGAGAGAGAATCACTGATTGGCTGCCTCCTGCACACCTCCCACTGGGGATCGAGCCTGCCACCTGTCCATGTGCCCTGACCTGGAATCAAACCATGACCTCCTGGTTCATAGGTTGACACTCAACCACTGAGCCACACCAGCTGGGCACCATGTGTTAGTACAAAACCAGGAGTTCTAACAGAGATGGCAGGCTGTAAGGACGTGGTAGGATTTCCTTCACACCCTTCTCAGAGACAGCCTCAGACGCCGGAGATCTTTGGAGGTGACAAATGCAGCAGCCTGGTCTGGACGGTGCTCAGCTGGCCCAGACTCGGGGAGCGTTGAGTAAGCCACCCTCCCTGGTTGGGGGAGGAAGGCTCGGTGGCCACCCTCTTTGCATGAAGAACTGAAGAAGGGACTGAGCCGGGTGGGCAGTGGGTTCAAGGCCAGGGGCAGGAGAGTGAGGGCAGTAGTCAGGTGGGTCCCAGAAATCCCGGGACAGTTCTCACGGAGACTCTGGCAGCCCCATGGCCTGAGGCAAACACTCTTCCCCCAGCTCCGGGCAGGGCGACTGGGGAGAAAGGCTTGGCATAGTCTGGTTGACCCGGCTCTGCACTTGCCCCACCTGACAGGGCCCATCAGCTGGGAGAGGGTTAGGGTTGCATTACCTGCTGGTCCAGCAGCACCTGCGCCAGGTGTCCCACCTTCTCTCTCCGAGACACCACGGCGTGGTTCGGCGCCTGGGCCAGGAAGCAGCTCCTGGCCTCCGTCACAGGCTTGCGGGTGCCATCGAGGCACAGGAGCTCAAAGTCCTCCAGCCTCAAATCTTTAGCCCAGTCTTCAGTGCCCTTTCCTGGGGAAAGAAGAAGGTGGCATCTGTCCGAGGGGCGCTCTGGGTGGGGGTCACCACTCACTAGCCTGTTGAAATGCACCCACTAGGGCTGTGGTGATATGAAGGGGAGAGGAGAAAGCGTTGTCAAATGTGTGTTAATTCTGTGTCCATGCAATGAAAAGGAATGAAGTATGGGTGGGTACACGGCACAACATGGATGAACCTTGAAAGTAGCGGATCACAAAAGGCCACATATTGTAGGATGAGATTTATATGAAATGTCCAGAATAGGCCAATAGAGGGAGACAGAACGTGGATGGGTGCTGCCAGCTCTGAGAGAGGAGGGGGGAAGAGACTGTACTGGAGACCACTGAACTGTCCACTCTGAATGGGTGGGTTTATAGTATGTGAATTGCATGTCAATAAAGCTGTTAAATGTTTTGAAGTATTGTTTATTGATTTCAGAGAGGAAGGAAGAGAGAGATAGAAACATCAATGATGACAGAGAATTATCAATTGTCTGCCTCCTGCATGTCCTCTACTGGGGATCGAGCCTGTAACTCGGCATATGCCCTGACTGGGAATCGAACTGTGATCTGCTGGTTCATAAGTCAACACTCAACCACTGAGCCATGCTGGTCGGGCAAAGCTGTTAAATTTTTTATATTATTATTATTATTTTTTTAGTTTCTAAGAAGAAAACCCTCTTATCTATGCCATATTTTCCAGCAAGTTCCAGAAAATGAATAGCTGGTTTATGTTCAAGAACAAATTGTTTCCTTTTTCCTTTCATATTCAAATGCTCTTAGGGAAGCCCGAGAAAAGAAGGAACATCTAAGGGTTTCTCAAGTATATTTAGTCAGTTCCAACAAAATGCAGTTGTAAAACCCTACAGTTTAAAATTCAATCTGACATCTCATCCCTGGAGACCACTTAGATGAATGGTCCATAAATTCTAAATAGAATTGCATGCATGTCGCCGAAACCGGTTTGGCTTAGTGGATAGAGCGTCAGCCTGTGGACTGAAAGGTTCCAGGTTCGATTCCAGTCAAGGGCATGTGCCTTGGTTGCGGGCACATCCCCAGTCGGGGGTGTGCAGGAGGCAGCTGATCAGTGTTTCTCATCGATGTTTCTAGCTCTCTATTCCTCATGTACATTGAAATGTGGATTCATTGTTCAGGCCTCTGCTACTCTCTCGCCATCCCCCTCAAGAAAACACCCCATCCATTCTCTTGTCTTGGTCCGTTTAATATTGGGTCATTCCAAGTTTACATGCCTGGCCTTGACCCCTCTCCCATGGGATGTGAGAAGGAAGGAGCGGCTGTGACTGTTAATGTCTGTGAAGGCGGAGGGCAGAAAGCTGGGGCAGTTCTTTCTCAGGGGAACAAAATGGCAAGGCACCCGCCGAGCAGGAGGGGTGGGGAGCTGAGCGGGACTGAGAGGAGGGGTGCAGTTTGGAGTCTGGAATTTGGTCATTATGCTTTTCAGCTAGAGATCAGAGAGAGAGTGATTATTCATCGTCATCTGATAGACTATCTCCTGGCATCGGCATCCGCCTATGATGTTGTCCCCATTTACTCCCGAGGAGTTTCCAGACAGTGACTCACATGGGGCTGAATGAAGGGCCCTGTTTCCTTGTATGAAGGGAAGTCTTATTTGCATATGTTGGATTTTTTTTTTTTTTTGTAGTATCATCCACATTCCGTCTCCCATAGGCTGGAACAGGCAGATGGTGTGTTTCTGTGGATGTTTAGTCAAAGCCAGGACACATTTGGCACTGAGCATTGCTGGTGTGTGTGTGTGTGTGTGTGTGTGTGTGTGTGTGTGTGTGTGAGAGAGAGAGAGAGAGAGAGAGAGAGAGAGAGAGAGAGAATGAAGGGAGGTGAGGGAGGTTAAAAATCAATGGGACACCTAGAGACATTACCATGTTACACACCAAAGTAAAAAATTTCAGTTAACTTAATCAGAAAGTCTGAAAACCTGTACATCTTCCCAGCTGCGAATGTGACCGGTAGGAGGCGCTGTGGTGCCAGAGACTCTGCTCGGAAGGGGACAGGGAAACGGGGCTTACCATTGGTGTTCTCCAGGACGGTGGCATCTTTCACAAACGCAACGTCCCCAGCATTCTCCGCCAGGCACCTGCCGGGGTCGAGAAAAGAAACTCGTTGCCGGAGAAGAGAAACTATCAGTTGTCGTAAATATTTGCGATATACATTTCAACATCTGAAACCCTGAAATAAACACAGAAACGATAAAGACAAATATTTCCAGGAACTATGCATCTAAACTCAAAGACTGAACACGTATGTGTAGCTTCCCACCTTCTAAAGTTCCAATAAAATGATATTTGTGGATTTTTTTTTTAATTTTAAGCACAAGGAGAGAAGGAGAGAAGATAATAATGAGGACATTTGGAAGTCAGAGAGCAGCGGGTGAGCAGGAAGTGACCCAGCCGAGCAATAAATAGCAGAGCAATAGACAGAGAAAAGCTGGTGTGCACGGAGGACTCCAGGAAGACTCGTCAACTAGAAACACCGTTGACAGCAGCTGCGCACAAGAGGGGACAGAGCTGATACAGGTGCAGGGGAGGCACCTCCTGACCACGCAGCTCCTCCTCGCCCTGGTGGAGACCGCAGGTTTGTTCACGGGGAGACTGAACCCGAACAGCTCTGTGGACTAGAGAGCCAAACCGAGGTGAGGGCAGAGGCCCGACGCCGAAACCAAGGCATGGAGGGAAAACTCTATCTGGGAAGGTTCATTCAGAGGCTCCCAAGGAAAATCTGGTCACCTCAGAGAAGATGCCCATCGGATCTGATACTCAGATGCCCCACAGTGCAATGCCCTACAGTGTGGGCCATACTGCCCAGAGGTGGCAGCTGATGCAGAGCTAACCGTCAGCGCTGGTGCTTCTCTCTTAAATACGGACAGGCAGCCAGAGAGCGCTGCCGATTGGGAGAAATGTCAGAAGATACGGAGACCAAAAAAATGGGCTTTACACCCGGAAGGTACGGAGACAATATAGTAAATGCTACTTTGATATCCTTCCATCCCTGGAGAGAAGGCGACTGCATTGATATCACAAAGTTCCAAGTCCACCTTTTCACACGTGTGGCTCGCAGGGGCATGGCGCCACCTGCTGGTGAAATATATTACTGCAGAATGGAGAGAAGGACTCCGAACCCTCCAAACCCGTTATGTAGTAAGTGCCACGGAGAATCCTCATGAATGGGGTGACAAACGGTGGGCTGTGGGTCATCACCGTAAATAACTAAGTGGTTATCATTCTGAAGACCTGTGTTTTGTTATTCTCCGCGTCACTAGTGGAGAATAGCCCTGCAACACTGCTTCTTCTCTCTGCCAACCCTCAGGCCCAAATCAAAGAGAAAAGTGGATGGGAAACATGAGGATCCAGCGAGGGGGAGAGGAGGTGGCTCTGAAAAATGACTCTTCCCCATAAATCCCAACTGTACAAAGGACGTAGGATCCCCCCGGCTCTGCCCCTTTGGCTTTGAGGATGAGGCCATGGACTTTGGCTCCACAGGAAGGAGCCCAACAGAGCTGAGGTCTCCCAGCCCAGGGCCAGCCTCCCTTCCGGGTGGTGAGTTGCAGGGGAGGGGAAGCCCATCAGCAGACCCCCAAGGCAGCCCCTGGCTCTGCTGTGACTGTACAGGGGACTCCTTAGGACGCAGGGCCCAGGCCTCTCCCGGGCACTCACCGGAAAGCCCCGGCGTAGCCGAAGTATCGCTCGTTGCTATTGGCGGCGCACTTGCTCTGGCCCCTGTCGTTGCCAACGCACAGCGCGCAGAGGTTGGAGTTGGGGTCGGCCCCGGGGGCACAGCTCTGACTGAAGAACTCGTCTGTGGGAAGGCACCGGGGAAGTCAGCAAAAGGAGAAAGACAGGCAAAATGGCTGTGCACAGGCCGGGTCAGGTCCTTCTCGGACAGAGAGCACAGCCACTGTCACAGGCAGGGACGTGTTACCCCAATCTGGGGCCCTCCAGAAAGCAGGAAAGCCTTCAGCCTGCAGGCACTGGCAGCAAATCCGCTGGGGCTGGGGATGCGTCTATGCTGGGACCCGCAGAGGGTCCCCATGACAACCGCCTCAAGCTGGGGACGGCACTGATGGACTTGGCCAAGTGCAGAGAAACAGCCTGAGAGTCCAGTGTGTTGCCTCAGAGGAGGGAGGGTGGGGCAGATGGCAGAGAACCATTCAACGCATCAGGACTGGCACCCAGAGAGGCTATGGGCCTGCACATCCCCACCCCCTCCTTCCCTGCGGTTCCTGTGGAACCTTCCACGCCCTCCTCCGTCCGGACTCCTTACCAAATATGCAGGAGCCCGTCTGGTTGAAGAGCAGACCCACGGGGATGTTCCAGCCTGCGGTCCTGCCCACAGCCGTGTGGCAGGACTTGGTGCCTTTCAGAGAATTCCAGGTGAGGCCAGTGTTTGACTTCCTGACAACCGCCACGGCTCGATACCCTTGGACAGCAGAAGAGCAAGTCTTTTATTATTATTATTATTATTATTATTATTATTATTATTATTATTATTATTGTTATTAATGTATTACATGTATACATATCTTCCCATTGCCCCCCGCTCCCATATATACTCTAACCCCTCAGTGTCTTGCGTCCATTGGCTATGCTTATATGCATGCAAACAAGTCCTTTGGTTGATCTCTTCTCTACCCCACCTCTCCCTAACCTTCCTGCTGTAATTTGATAGTCTGTTTGATGCTTTCCTGCCTCTGTATCTATCCTTTTGTGCATCAGTTTATAATGTTCTTTATTATCCATAAATGAGTGAGATCAGGTGGTATTTTTCTTTCATTGACTGGCTTATTTCACTTAGCATCATGCTCTCCAGTTCCACCCAGGTTGCTGCAAATGGTAAGAATTCCTTCCAAGAGCAAGTCTTAATCTCCAGGGGCCTGGCAGATGGACGCTGTGCAGCTGTCTGCACCTCAGACCAAAGCTGGTCAGGAAGCATCATCAGCAATGTTTCCTCTGCCCCCACCCCTCACCCCCAGGTACCGCAGTTAGGTGGGCCACACAGGCTTACGCTGCTGTCCTTTGGGCTATGAAATGAGATAGTAAGAAAAGCTGATGCTTTCAGTGATTGCTGGGGACCATCCTAGACCAGCCACACCCTGTCCCTGAGTTATAAACCAGAAATTCTCCTTTAAATGTGAGCTAAAGCAGCAAACAATGAACATCCAGCAGGACCCCAATGGTGCATAACTCACCAACTGCAATAGGCACTGGCCGAGAGATGGCGGCCACCAGGCCAAGTGCTGTCTGGACCGCCCAGTGCTGTCAGTCCTCCTGCCAGGGTGCACCTGACAGATGCCCACTGTGGGCAGCGCACAGCTCTTCCGAAGCTGAGCCAGCACCAGCTCTGGTGGGCAGATGGGCTGGTGCGCAGAGCAGGGCATTAGCACAGGGACGGGAGCTGCCAGAGCAGCGGTTCTCAACCTGTGGGTGGCGACTCCTTTGGGGGTCAAACGACCCTTTCACAGGGGTCGCCTAAGATCATCGGAAAATGCAGATATTTACATCACGATGCATAACAGTAGCAAAATTTCATGGTTGGGGGTCACAACCACATGAGGAACTGTATGCAAGGGTCGCGGCCTTAGGAAGGTTGAGAACCACTGTGCCAGAGCATCCATATCTAGGCCTGTGAGTGAGCTCAGGAGACGCTCTGAGCCACCGTTTCCTCATCCATGGGACATGAGGATGGAACACCCCTCCTTCCACGTGGCCAGGACCCAATGAGAAACTCTGCCAGTTCTCCGCCAAGTGCAAAGGTCAACCTGACATCCATTGTCTACGAATTGCTTGCATCTTCACAAGAACTTAGGCTGCATCTTTTTCTGTGAGTTTTTTAAAGCTCCTGCCACCTCTTCCTCCAGCACCAAGAACTTACCCTTGACCCTGAAAATGACCGATTCCAACTCACCTTCCACTGGTCTGTTCACACAATCCGAGTTATTGCTCTCTTCGGATTCTGAAAGAAGAAAGACAAGCAAAATGCCGTGAAACACTCCGCTTAATTGAAAAGTCACAAACTTTTAAATCTCAACAGCGCAGACTCGAATGCGAAGACTGTCCCAGCAGCTCCAGGCCGCAGAGCTGGGACATGTCTTCACCACAGACACAGACTGGGATGGTCCCAAGCAGCGCTGTTCACAGGCGCCACCACCTGGGAATGACCCAGAGGGATAAATATCAGCGGGAGAGCCACACAGTAGACTACCATGCAAGGATGAATAGTCTACACCAGTGGTCGGCAAACCACGACTCGTGAGCCACAGTTTGCCGCTCTGTTGACTAATGAGTTTGCCGACCACTGGTCTACACCACGCACCACAAGGAGGACTAGCACAAGCATAACACTGAGGAGGGATAAAACAGCATGCGCTGTGCAGCTCCTTCTACATAAAGTTCAAAAATAAGCGGAACTGATCCGTGCCCTTGGAGGTCAGGATTCGATACCCTGGCTGGGGTACGGGGGCTGTGACGGGAGGACACACAGGGACTTGTGAAACTTGCTGTGTCTTGATCTAGCACCAGTGCCGGGGGAAGCAGCAGTGTGAAATGCCATGGAGTTGCATGGCATTGTGTGCACTTTCCTGTATGCATGTTACACTTTCCTGAAACATTTCCAAAGAGTAAGAGGAGAATTGTGTTCATAGCCACGGCAGCACCAGTCTCGCTCTCTAAGGCCAGTGCCAGCTCCGGCCGAAGGAGAAGGGGTAAGTAAAGAGGTCTCCATACCCTCTCCCACCCCTAACCCCACCCCCTGCTCATACAGTAAAAAGCTGGCTGCCTGCACATCCACGGGGGGTAAAGCACCTAGGAGGCTACTGGCCACCGAAGCTGCCGGTGAGAGTGCGCCCTCTACTTGTGTGGTGAAGAAACTGCATAGTTACAGGCCTGGTCCCCCAGCACTGAGTGCATTGGCCATTATCAGAAGTCCTTAAATCCGAGAAACTTCTGACTCACAAACTTCCCTCCCAGCATCTGGTGCGAGAAATTGTCAGGACTTCAAACCAGATCTCTGCTCCCAGGGTGCAGCTGTTGGCGCTTTGCAGGAAGCAGTAAGTTTACCTGGGTGGGCTTTTTGAAGACACCAACCTGTGTGCTATTCATGTGCCAAAAGGCATCCAGCTAGCACACTGCTATGAGGAGGATATGCTATGGCCCTAGCTGGTGTGGCTCAGTGGATAGAGCGTCAGACTAAAGGGTCCCGAGTTTGATTGCAGTCAAGGCCAAGTACCTTGGTTGCAGGTTCCCTGGCCCTGGAGGGTACAGGAGACAACCAATTGATGTGTCTTTCTCACATTGATGTTTCTCTCTGGCTCTCTCTCCCTTCCACTCTCTCTAAAAAGTAAATGGAAAAATATCCTTGGGTGAGAATTAACGAAAGAATATGTTATGATGAAAAACATTTCATTCTTTAAATTTTTTTTCTCTTCTTCCTGTTATTGGTGGTTCTCTGTTATATTCTCTGCCATTCCCCCCTGGGGTCAAAAGGTATCTAAGTATATAATACTGCAAGTGGAAAATAGGGGACAGAAATTAGGTATTGCAGTTTCTCTATTTTCATTTGTGTGCAAATTTCTTAAATATAAATGTGGGGACATAAAGAATTAAGGCATATAAAAATGCTTCAGTAAACAAGTTTCAGCAGTTCAACTTCAAAACAATATAAATAAACCTGTTAAATTTTTCTGGATAATGCCAGCATTTGGATTTTTTTTTTGAAACAAGTACATTTCTTACTGATGGCAACTAATGGATTCACGCAGTAGATCCCATCCATTCACTGTACTTTCTGATTGCCCTACATGCAAGTACGTGCTCTTAATGTTGTCTCTTTTCTGTGATGTTCCTGTAAGTTTGCTATTAAAACACATTAAACTAACTTTTTTTATATATTTCAGAAAGGAAGGGAGATGGAGAGAGAGAGAAAAAAGCATTAATGATGAGAGAATCATGGATTGGCTGCCTCCTGCACCCCTTTACTGGGGATCCAGCCCAAAACCCAGGTATGTGCCCTGACTGGGAATTGAACTATGACCTCCTGGTTCATAGATCAACACTCAACTTACACTTAGGGACCTTTTGACCCCACGGGGGAATTACTGGGCCACATCGTAACTTTTGAATTACAAAGAAGCTTGGCTCTGTGGAGAACACAGCCCTGGTGTTTCCTCTCCCAGATTCTCCTGTTTGGATGTCTCCATCCTTCTCGGTGTTTCCACTGGACCCACCGAGTGGGGTGGCTCCTCCGTTCCCCCAGCCCATGCCCCAGGGGGAATAAAGAGGACACCCCCACACACACTCACTTTGGCTCTCTGCCAGCACAGGCACCAGACCGCACTTGCCCGCGATGTAGATGAATCCTCCGTCCAAGCTCATGGCGTCAGCGTCTCCTTTCTGCAGAGACAAGCGACTCTGTGGCATCACGGCGAGGCCACTCACATCCTACCTGGCTCGACCGCTCTCTGAGAGAACGGCTTGATATCAGCTGTCCCAGGAAAGCAGCAGGAAGAGGCGGGAGTGTTCGAACCCAGTACCCAAAGGAACCGCCAGCCACGGGCCTCTCCTGCTGTCACTTCCCCTGGAAAGAGCTGACCGGGCCGCACTCACCCTCCATCCCCTGCACAAACCCTCTGGGCCCTGGAGTGTCCTGAGGACCCCTCCTGCCCAGCCTCACTCCCTCGGGAGGCAGATGGGACCGGTGACTACCCTCCCAGGGCTGCTCCGAGTTTGGTGGACAAATGAGCCGCGATTTCTAATGACACCGGCTCTGGCAGAGGATGCGCGTGGGGGCAGGGAGTCAGCAGGGTCCCAAGCGCTCTCTCCGGCCCCGGAATAATTTGCTTTCGGCAATATTAAAAGCAACAGGAGATGTGTGTGGAGGTTTCTGTTCCAGGAAAGGCATCACGGGGTTATGGGTAATAACAAAAGAAGGGGACAAGGAGGCATCGGGTCACGACCAAGCCACATCCCCATAAGAGATACCCTGAGGTCATTTTTCAGAAGTTTTCAAAGACTATTATTAGTCACGTGCCGTGGCCGTCAGAGAGCATTAAGTGAAAAAGATGAGCCGGTGCGGTGGCCGGCCTAGGCATCAAGGCCCCCAGAAGTCCTGGGTGGGAAAGTACCCCAACTTCGGCGGTGTGTCTCTCTGTGTGAGTCATAGCTGCTTTTTCTTTCATTACTTTACGTCACACCTTTCTCTCTTTTCCAAACTACCTGCAACGAGCGTGCGTGGTTCTTATCATCAGAGAGACAGCCCCACCATGTGCAGTTTTCTGACAGGAAGCTGGGCCTGTTTGCGCTCTGTGTGCTGGGCCGGAAGAGACCCCCCCACACACACAGGCCTCCCTGCCTCTTAGCACCCAACCACTTCTAAGCAGATGCCCAGACCTGGGGATCCCCGGAGCCCGCTGCCCCACCCCCAGCCACACAGGCTCCCGCAGCACCAGCGCCTACCAGGACCAGGGCGATGCAGTCCTCGGGGGTGGTGGCAGTGGCACAGGCCACGGTCCCCGCGCTCTGGTCGCTCCACTGCTGGCACTTGCGCTGCTCCTCGGGGCCCACCGCACACCACACGACCCGTGCGCGCCGCGCCTCCACCTCGGCGGCCGCTGCCCAGAGGGACAGAACATCAGCGGGGGCGCTGGGCCTGGCCAGGGACACCCCACGCTGCCAACCTCCCGGGGGCCCCGGGATCCACTCTGGGCACCCCTCCTGCTTGGCCTGCGCTCCAGGGGATGTGAGGTGCTCTCCCCGGGGTGAGGGGTCAGCTGTGGCTCCAGCCAGCCCTCACTCACTTTCCCTCAGGCCCCTGATGGCAGTGACGTAGTTGGAACCGAGGTACAGCCCGGCGTCTATCTTGGAGGGGATCCTCACAAACCCCAGCGCGTTATCTTTGAAGAGCAGGTCCTTCGTCCCGGGAGGCGAGCTGAAGAGCTGGAATGCTGACGACTTGCCTTTCCCAAACTTCTCCTAATGAAGACAAAACAGAATTGGTGATGTCGTGGTAAATAAGAAACAGCTAAAGCCGGGGTGTCTCAGTGGACAGAGCATCAGTCTGCGGACTGAAGGGTCCCGGGTTCAATTCCGATCAAGGGCATGTACCTCGGTTGTGGGCACATTCCCAATAGGGGGCGTGCAAGAGGCAGCTGATAGATGTGTCTCTCTCATCGATGTTTCTAACTCTCTATCCCTCTCCCTTCCTCTCTGTAAACAATCAATAAAATATATTTTTTTTAAAAAGAAAGAAACAAAACCACAACAGTGAAAAGGAGTATCTGGAACGTAGAGATGGTTCTGAGAGCGGGAAGCTTGGTTTCCTTCCTCCTGTAAGGGGCCAGGTCATTTCTGAGACGCAGCTCAGACACGGCGTATTCTTGAGGGTGTTGCTGGGGTCCAAGCACCTTGGGGTCCTGAGAATGTCGCACTGTCCTCCCAGCTTCGCCCCAGCCCATGAGACACTGTTGGTCAGTAATGCTAGCAGGGCTTCGTAGCTGCTGCGGTCCAGAGGACAGCCGAGGCAAGCAGCCACTGGATCAGGACATGCCTACAGGCTACAGAGCTTCTAGAAGGGTCGGAAGTTAGGGAAGGAAGGAGCCTCTGGCATCCAACCCCAGCAGGTGCGAGGGCCAGGAGTGTGGATACCTGTCCCTTGTTGAGAAGCCGCAAGATGGAGTCCTCCTTGCCATTCTCACTTCGGGCCACAACAGCATGAGAAGGAACCTGGGCCAGGAAGCACTCCTTGAAGTCATCCACGGGCCTCCGAGTATTGTCCAGGCAGAGCAGCTCATACTGGTCTCTCTCAGCCTTGTCTGGCAGGTTCTCTGGGGGAAAGAGGAGAGGAGGGGGTTAAAGGACACAGGGGAGCCTACCCCAGGCAGAACCATGAGCTCGAATCCCTCTCCCGCCGTGGAATTTGAGCTGGAAGAAATATCTCACACGATTGACAAAATGCGGGATTCTGAAAGAAAGACAGTGGATGGCTCTGGATTCTAGAGTCCAGAACACTCAGAAAGGTAAAGACAGTGCCCAGCGAGCCTTAGGGCCCGGCCCAGTGATGCTCTGAGCGGATCATATGGGCTGTGCTGGAGCTGGCGAACCAAGGAAGCAGAGCCAGGCATCATCTGTTTCCATGGCAACCCCATCTATAAAAGGGTCATGTGATGGAGACAAACCAAAGGACCAGCCAGGAGGTGATGCCTTACCCACATCTCTAAAAAGAATAAAAATGGATGGAATGTGGGGGGTCTGTGTCTGGAGGTCCTGGGTGAGTGTGTGGGTCTGTCTCGGGAGATCTTGCAGAGAATGTCATGGGTCTGTCCCCAGTGGTTCTGGGTAGAATGTGTCCTTTGTGCATACCCAGCTACTTTGCTTCAGTGAGTGCCCCTTCAGGACACTCTCTAACAAGACAGTAAGAGGACACACATAAAGGCATGGGGCGTGGAGCTCTCTGTGGGGAAGAGAAGGACAGGCTGACCCAGGATAAGAAACCCTGGTGGACGGGTTCCATGGAGCATCCGTCAGCAGTTAGAACCACTAAACTAGGCATCTGTACAACAGCTTAGAGAAAGGTCTAGACCAAAGTGCTAGGTGGGAAACCTTGGCAGCAGCGTGGCTTCTAATGCTCAGTAATGAGGGTTCCTGTGCTCAATAACATGTCTTAGAATCCAGGAACCCAACGGCCATTTACAAGAGCACGTGATCTGGGAGGGCACGTATCAAGCTCCTTGGCATGGAGTCTGTGAGGGGAAGAGAAAGGCAGTAGATACCGATCTAAAGAAAACTGATTGTATAAACTATGAAATTACATAAAATAAGAGCTGTGCCCTGAGAATGGAATATATATGTATATATTTCAGTGTTCCAGGAATTGGGAAATCTAATTAGCTCAATGTTTAGAATCATCTATATATATAAAAGGCTAATATGCAAAGTGTCCCCTGGAGAGTTCCATTGCTCACTATGACATGTGCTAACCACCGGGGGGTGACACGGAACATGGCAGACACCAGCAGCTGTGGGCGCTGAGGGAACAAGGAAAGGAAGAGGCGAAGTGGGGAGGGCGGGAGGCAGGGAACCTGATCAGCCCTGATCGCAGGCCAGGCTTAGGGACCCCACCCAGGCGCAGATTTCATGCACCGGGCCTCCAGGGAAAAGATAAGAGAAACGGAGGCAGCCCCGTAGCTCCTCTCTGTGCTCTTACCGAACAGTGTACTGTCTTTGACAAAAGCCACGTCTCCAACCCCGTCTCTCAGACACCTGTGAAATGAGAAGGCGTGCGAGAGTCAGCGCGGAGCAGCTCTTTCCTCGAGCCCCTGAAATAGGGCTTTCCCCAGGGGTGCTGCTCCTCGGAGGGCAGGGCTCAGGGGCTTTAGGACACCCCAACTAAGAAGGTAGAATGGAGGAGGAAGGACTTTGGTGCCAGCCAGAGGCCCCTACCGTTCGCCTTAAGAACTGAAAGGGCAAAACCTTG
This sequence comes from Lasiurus borealis, assembly GCA_004026805.1. Classification (NCBI taxonomy): domain Eukaryota; kingdom Metazoa; phylum Chordata; class Mammalia; order Chiroptera; family Vespertilionidae; genus Lasiurus; species Lasiurus borealis. The sequence continues at coordinate 41,650 of PVJN01009369.1, forward strand.
TCTTTCTGCATAAAAGAGAGTGTGAAGCCTCTGCACCAGAGGACAAAGTCTCAGTATCCATGGTCGTGTGGGTCTTTCTCGCGAGACTGAGTGGGCACGGGAGCCCTGGCCGGCAGAGAGACAGGGAGGCCTCCCTCTGAGAAACTGCCTGAGTCCCAAGGTGGGGGAGGGGGCCGGAAGGGGCAGTGTCAGCCTTAGCACGGGGGCATCAGGCACAGAGGGTCCCTTGGGCAGTGTTCGCTGTCCCCAAGCTTGTGGGGGAAGGGACCAGGGGAGACCGTGTAGGACAGACTAACATCAGCCTGGACAGCCACCATCCTGCCCAGCGGGAGCCTGGGACTGGCTGCTGTCTCATGATAACACCACTTCAGCCGGTCCCTCCCTCCTCTCCGGTCCGCACAGGACAGGCTGAGCTCTACCTGGGGCCACCAAAAGGCCTCCTGGCCTGAGGACCTGTGGCACTCGGGCCACTGGGGAGAAGAGGAGAGTGTCACTCACTTGAAGGCACCGGAGTAGCCAAAGTAGGGCTCCTGGGAGGAGCAGGCACATTTGTTCTCTCCTTCCCCCGCACACAGGCGACACAGGTTGGGGTACCGTGCCCCGTCCGCACAGGGCACACAGCTGGCCGAGAAGAAGTTGGCCACGGCTGTGGACACAGAGACACGGACCGGGGTGTGAGGCAGCCCTGGCCACAGCCCACCTCCCCTCCCACGTGCTCCCTGTGGGCATCCCTCCACCTTTGGGGACCTGTCGCCTCTGTTGTGAGGTTCAAGTTCAGACACCAGCTCCCCAGGGCAGCTGGGGCAGCGAACCCGCCAGGTTAACCTTGGAGTCACCTGCACACTCACCCGTGTGGTCCCCAAGTGACTGTGTGTGAACCGCCTAGAGACCCCTCCCCGCCTGCAATCACCCCCTCACCTTCCTGAAGGGGCTGGGGGGGCCCGGTCCAGTTCAGGAACGGGCGAAGGGTGCCCATGGGGATGTTCCAGCCGGCGGACCGGTTCAGGCCGGTGTGGCAGGACCTCACGCCTCGCATCTGGTTCAGCTGGAAGTCGCTGCCCTTCTTCGCCACGGCCACGGCGTAATAGTGGGTCTGCGGCTCTGCCAAGGGCCCGTGAGAATGGAAGGCTCAGGGCCCGGACCCCAGGGAGAGGAGGACCTCCCGCAGTGGGTCACCTCTGGCCCCAAGCACCCGGGGACTCTGTGCCTTCAAGTGTGATGCCGTCCGAGACCCCACCTAGGCACCTCATCGCTCTGACTCCACAGAGCCCAGGGCCAAGGCCACGGCCACCCAGCTCTGGGGACCAGGGGGAACTCACTGTCTTCGGTCCCGTAGACCTCGGCTGCGACAGGCCGCAGTTTGTAGGGCTCCAGGCCGGCCTCATACACCAGCCCGCCGTCCAGCGTCACAGCGTCCGCCCTGTTTGCCTGAAAGCAGAGCGGCCAGGTGGCTTCAGAGCGAAACAGCCCTAATTCTGGGTGGCAGGACATCAGAAGGTTCTGGGCTGGAAGGATCCTCACAGGGTCAGTTTTGACCATGTCCGCTCATGTCCTGGGACGGTGACAGGAGCCACGGGTCCCCCCTCTTTGGGGACAAAGGGGCACCAGCCCAAATGCTCTAACCCTTGAGGCTGGCACGCTGCCTCTTTCTCAGGTGCCCACCACCTGTACAGGGTGGGACAGGTGTAGGCTTACAGTCGTGGGTACGCGAGACACAGAGTTTATTCTTGTGTTAGTATGTATTAATTATGGGATTCTTTCCCACATGAACAACTGTCGGGAGGGTGTTAGAAGACTTGTAACAGAACTCTGGTGAGCACACCGCTCACCGTGGTTTATAAATTTTAATTAAAAAGAGAGACACACAAACAATTTATGTTGAGATCCCAGCTTCCCCACGCACATGGTCTCTCCACTTTAGAATGTTCATCTCTGCATTCAAAATAGTGTTGTGGCCGAAACCGGTTTGGCTCAGTGGAGAGAGCGTCAGCCTGTGGACTGAAAAGTCCCGGGTTCGATTCCAGTCAAGGGCATGTATCCTGGTTGCGGGCACATCCCCTGTGGGGGGCGTGTAGGAGGCGGCTGATCGATATCTCTCTCTCATCAATGTTTCTAACTCTCTATCCCTCTCCTTTCCTCTCTGTAAAAAGTCAATAATATATATATATATATATATATATATATATATTTTTTTTTTTTTTTAAATAGTGTTGTGTCCTATCAGAGAGGCCCGTGCCCCACTGACAAGCGCCCAGGAAGGAAAGCAGAGGAAGGAGGGGAGAGCAGTTTTTCATTTCATTCCATGCTTTTCCCTCCTCTCCTCCCCTTTCCTTCCATCACTCGGGTCTGCCCCAGCACGCGGGGCTGGCTTACCGCGATGGCCTGGATGCACTCGGTGTAGGAGGTTTTCCTTACGCAGGACAGGGAGGGCCCGCCCGCTCTCCTCAGATTCCGCTGGAAGGAGGCGCATTTGGTGGCCTCGGCTGGGGAGATGGTGCACCAGCGAACGGCCCTCCTCGGGGTGGCCACACTCAGTCCTGGGAGAAAGGCCAGGAGTAAGGGTTCAGCCACTGGCCCCGCAGCAGACTGCCTTACCTCCCAGGGACTTTTCCAGACTCTGCTCCTCTCCTCACTCCACCCCTCCCCTCTGCACCCTGCTCTCAGGCAGGCCTCTCTCCTGGCCTAGCAATCGCTGGCCTGGCCAGAGGGCTGGTGCTCTGGTTTCTTTCCTTCCTGTGGCTGCCATGTTTCCCACCCAGAAAAGTGATGATGACCCTTGCGTCCGTGGATGGAGTCTCCCGCCTGCACTTGTGAGGTGGGCAGGGAGGGGTTCTGGCTCCTCGTGGGGAAACTGGCTCTTGAGGAGGCTGCATGGCTGGCTGCTCAGCAGCGCCCGAGTCCAGCCTAGAATCCAGGTCCCTCCACAGCAGCCGTTCCCACAGGCTGAGAACCGCTAGCAGGGTCGCCTAAGACCATCGGGAAACACTGATATTTACATGACGATTCATAACAGTAGCAACATGACAGTTATGAAGTAGCAACGGAAATAATTTTATGGTTGGGGATCACCACCACATGAGGAACTGTATTCAAGGGCCGCGGCATTAGGAAGGTTGAGAACCACTGCTCTGGAGTCTAGTGTCATGTCTATGAGCATCTCCCCAGGGGATGCCAAGGACTCCTCAGCAGTATCTGGAGTAAGTGGTGGAGCCAACGGGTCGAGGTGCCCCACTGAGATGCTCCTCCTGCCCAGCCTGCCTTCTGGCTGCCATCTGTGTAGCCGGGGGAAGGCTGCCCCAGGCTCGCTCAGAGCTCTGACGAGCCACACAGGTCCCTGGCCGGTCGCTCAGTTGGTGACAATGCTGGCCCAATACATTCCCCAGAGAAATGAAAAGAGGTGTCCACAGAAAGATTCCTGCACGGCCAAAACTGGTTTGGCTCAGTGGATAGAGTGTCGGCCTGAAGGGACACAGGTTCGATTCCAGTCAGGGGCCTGTACCTTGGTTGTGGGCACATTCCCAGTGGGGAGCGGGGGTGTGTGTGCAGGAGGCAGCTGATTAATGTTTTCTCTCTCATTAATGTTTCTGGCTCTCTCTCTCCCTTCCTTTTTGTAAAAAATCAATAAAATATATTTTTTTAAATAAAAAAAAATGATTCCTGCATGAATATTCAAAGCAGCATTATTCAGAAGAGCCAGGAAGTAAAAACAACCTGGATATCCACATCCATACAATGGAATTGGCAATGAAAAGGATATCAATGAAAACGATATCAATGCACCTCATGTCTGTTCTGTGGAAGGTTCCAGACACAGGAGGCCACATGCTGTATGATGCCGCTTATATGAACCATCCATAAAAGGCAAATGCATGGAAACAGAAAGCAGACTAGTGGCCGCCCGATGCCCAGGGTGGGTCGGGGTTGGGGGGTGGAGGGGGCAGGGAGGATGGGTGGTCATGAGGAAGGGGGTGGAAATGTTCTCATCAGGTTTACAGTGAGAACATGGGTAGCACTGCTAAAAATCACTGACATAGAGAATTTCATGCCATGTAAAATGTACCTAGTAAAGTGATTAGAAACAAAAACATCTGGTTGTTGCCAAAATCGGTTTGGCTCAGTGGACAGAGCATCGGCCTGTGGACTGAAAGGTCCCAGGTTCGATTCCGGTCAAGGGCATGTATCTTGGTTGCAGGCATATCCCCAGTATGGGGTGTGCAGGAGGCGGCTGATGAATGTCTCTCTCTCATTGATGTTTTGGACTCTCTATCCCTCTCCCTTCCTCTCTGTAAAAAATCAATAAAATATATTTAAAAAAAAAAAACACAAAAAAACACCTGGTTGCATAAGCCCCTCCTCCACTCGTGAGCCACCCCTGCATAGTCAGCCCATGGTGTTTGAGGCGCCAGGAGGGTGGGTAGGAGACTTGTGTCTCCCAGGGCTCAGGGCCTAGACAAGCGAAGATGCCGGTGATAACGGGCGAAGCTCTGAGCCAAAGCCTGGCCTGTGGCCACGGCCACATCCGGGAAAGCAAGGCTCCCTGCCTCTCGGCCTCAGAGGGTGGCCCCGCCCTGTCTGCCCCCCGCAGGCCCCAGGTCAGGAGCGGCTGGTCCTGGCCCAGCCACTCCTGCCTGAGAGGAGAGAGGGACGCCGAGCACTCGTGGGAAGGAGTGTGGAGAAGGGGACCACAAGGCAGGGACAGGGTGGCACCGTGCTCCCTGGATTGGGGACCTAAGTCCACTGCTGCTCTCTAACTGCCCTTCCCAGCAGATGTCCCAGAGGAGGCTGCACTGGGCTGGCGTGGAACTGGGGGACTCCCCCCGATCCTTCCACCCCCCACTCACAGCCTTTGTGCTGCCCATCATACTCCTCTCTCCTGCTGCCTGGAGCCCCCCTTCACTGAGGAAGCCCTGCCCTCAGACACCATCGCTGGCCTGTGCCCTCAGAGCACCCCAGAAATTGCTGCAGATGTTTGGGTACAGAGCTAACAATTGTTTCATCTTTCTATATTGTCCTTTCTAGTCCGGGCACATCTGAAACCAGAAATCTCTCTGCTCCCTGAGAAAGGTCTCCTCCGGAGGTCTGGGCCACCCCCCCTGCCCCCGAGGGGGAAGGCGCCTGCCACTGAGCAGGTGGCACCGGCTGCTGCCCTCTCAGTTGTGTGGGAAGGTGCTTGGCCCATTCTTCGCAGAAGAAACTGATGCTCAGAAAGGCTCTGCCTGGCCCCCGTCAGCACAGCCCTCGCAGGCGCTGGGATCTGGAGTCCCAGGTCTGCTTGCTGTGTGTCTTGGGCAAGTCACTCACCCTCTCTGAGTCTCATGTGCCTCCCACACAAACTGCCTGTGACGGTACCTTGGGTACCAAAGGTCCTGGTAGAGCAAAATGGGACCCCTTCCAGCAGACTTCCTGGAGGAGGCTGCACTGGGCTGGAGTGGGACTGGGGAAACGCTGTTTAGAAGTGCTGGCTCCGGCTACTCCCCAAGGAGCAAATGCATCCCCAGCGACTGAGGATGCAGGGACCAGGACACCCACTTGAGGGTGCACACTGACAGGGGCTCCCACCTCGTGGGGTACAGAGACCAGGATGCCCACTCGAGGGGGCTCGCCCCCAGGACCCTGCACTCACCAAGGGCCAGGAGGGACAGCAGGGCGGAGAAGATGGGCTTCATGCCTGGGATCCTAAGGCAGCTCAGCAAACGCTCTGCCCCTGCGCCTGCGCTGCAGCCCTTTATGTAGGGCTTGCTGACATCATGGGTTTGCCCCGTGGCCCAATAGGTGCCCCCTGGCCGCCCCACCCCCCACCAAGTTCCTGGAGGCTGAGAAACCCCGGAGGGGAGGGGAGGGGAGAAAGGGGGCAAGGGGGGAGGAAAGATGCCTGGGCAGGGCTTGGCACCTGGGGAGGGAGGAAGCCCAGCCCACTGCCACCTGGCAAGTGTGCCCTGCTGCTGCCTCCCGCTGATGTTCCTGCCTGCCCTGGGGAGTCGCAGTCCCTGAGTCTGGTCCTCCCTCCGGTCTCAGCGCCTCCTAGAGGGCGGGACACAGAGCCAGGGTCCCAGGTGAATATTTGTGGGTCATCTTGACTGTGACACAGACCCACGCAAGTCTCTGAGGTCTCCAGGAAGCTCTGGGGCCTCCACCCTGGAGGGGGGGTTGGCTGCCACAGAGAGTGGCACAGAGGGGGGCCAGGGTTTGGCACTGGAATCACCCGCTGGTTTGGGGTGACAGGTCCAGGGTCTCTCACTGTTTGGAAACACGGTATCGCAACACCAGGGTGGCTTTCATCAATAATTGCAGTAACTCTTTCAAACATAGTGAAGAAATATAAAATTGACTAATTCTCAGGAGCGCTGCAGCACTGTGGACCTAAATGAGCAGCTCCGCTCTGCCACTCCACGATCCTAGAGGAATTAAGAAACGTCGCAAGCCATGTCTCCATCTCAGGAGGCAAGTGAGGAAAAGGGTAGTTTGGGAGGTCAGAGGCTCCCGGACCTTCTTACGTCTGGCACAGCATTGGCAGGAACACAGATCGCCTGGGGCCACAACCAAGAGGCTGAACTCAAGGTGTGCCCTGGAGGCAGGTCTGGGATTGGCACCAGGGCAGACGCTGGCTGCTGTGTCTGCAGGACACGGCCCGGCCCCAGGCCAGGGATGTGCTCAGTCAGACACACCCAGAACAGCCCTCCAGGTCCATGGCCAGAGGAGGCAGACTCAAGGGTAGGTATGGCCAGAAAATGAAGCTCAACCCATCTATTATTAACATTCATTCATTCATTTATTCATTCATTCATGCCAGAATTGGTGGGGGTCATGAGAGACACAGCAGAGGGGTTCATCTTTGCCATCAGGAGCTCATGGCACAAGGGGACACAGGTAGACACTCCTATCAGGACACCTGGGAAAAGCAAGGCAGGTGGGACCCAGAGGAGGAAAGACCAGCCAGTTCCCATCAGGAAGGTTCCAGAAGGAGTTTGAAGAAGAGTCTTTGACCTGGATGCCTGAATCAGAGCACAGATTCAGTGATCAGTGATCGATTTCCCGGGCACAAGGGACAACCAAAGGTCACGCTAAGCTTTCTGGCCCAGAACTCTTGCTGGAAAGATTAACATTATCTCCTTTACTACTCTGAGCTCCATCTCCTCTCTCCTGGACAGCTCCTCATGCAGATCCTGCAGGCACGAACCTGCAAATAGGACGCACCCACTTCCTCCAGCCCTGTGTCTCCTCTCATATTCCTACCACTTTCCACCAGACCCATCAAATGGAGAGCCTCAGGGTCACCCTCAAGTCCTCTGGCCAGCTAGTCCTGTGTGTGTGATGGGCATTTGATGTAAAATATTGGAAGAACAAATGAATGGGTGAGGAGGAAGAGGGACAGGAAGTAGGCAAAGGCTCCTCCTTGCTACGTGTCAAGTTTGAAAAACAGTGAGGCCAAGGCTGTGTACAAGCAGGAGCTGGACCAGATCTTGAAGAGCCTTTAAGGAGGTAAGATACAGGTCTCCAAGTGCCGAGACCGTGGTATGGTGTAAATATACAGCACAGAGCAAGTGGCCATGGTACACACAACCACATAATGGCAGAAGCTGGTAAACAGGCAGGTGAGGATGCTCACTCTCTCCCCCACTCCCTCTCCACCCCTGAAATTCACCCAGTGACCCTCTATCACCTCAAGGACTGGCCCATGCTAAGCCGTCCCAACCGATGGGCCGTCCCCACACCCTGCCTGATATGGAGGCCTCTAGCTTCCAACCCCAGGAGGAGTTGGGAAGAAAGTGTGGGATCTGGACAGAACCAGCTCCAGGTAGAACAAAGAAGATATGGCACTGAGCCCTGTCCCCTATCCGGTGACCCCTATTGTCACTGATCATTCCTTTGCTGACCACCCTGAAGAGAGTGAAAAGAATAAGGAAGGGATGGACAGAGTGCTCCCTGCTTCTTGGCCAATGTGATAACCATGATCTCCAGAGCAAGGCCTTCACACTGGCTCCCATGCATGAGCCAAAGGTGCTGGAGAGTCTTTGGGTGTGTCTGTGGGCAGAGGGAGTGGGTGGCATCAGGAGAGAGCTCAGCTGATGGGCAGCGGGCAGGAAAACGGTGGCTTTATTAACTAATATGTCTAGTTGCCAAATGTTGCCTCATTTACAAAGAACCCACAGAGACAAAGAGCTTCTATCTCCTTGGACAGCTCTCTTCCTCCTCCTCCCCCTCTTCACCTCCCCTCCTAATCATATCCCAGGTTTCCCATTTGCCAGACTTCAGTCCTCTTGGCCAGGGTAGCTCTCCACACCCCAGGCAGAAATCTGATCTCACTGGGCATCTAATCATCACAGCCACTTAGAAGAACGGGCAGCAGCCATGGCCCAGGGGGGCTTCCGGGATGGTGCCAGACAAAGGCACCCTGCACGGTGGTGTGTCTGGCACAGGGCCAGCCATGCAAATTTCTTCCCCGAAGGATGAGGTCCCGGTCCAGGGAAATCCCCAGCTGGAAGCACTGGCCCCGGGGCCCGTTAGCTGCCCCTCCTCCGGCAGAAAGAAGGCCTGCTCTGCGGCCTTCAGCATCCCTGCCTGCTCCCTCTGGGGAAGGTCAGTGGCCTTCAATGAGAAGGAGCTGGAGCTGCGTCCTCAGAGGGGCACGGAACCACCCTCTTCTTCTAGTTCCATGGATGAGGCTGGTGCACTGACCCAGGGCATCCTGTCCACGCACCTTTAAGTCCCTGTGTGTTCACTGGCCGGTGTGGCTCAGTTGGCTGGTATGGTCCCACACACCAAAAGGTTGCCGGCCTGATCCCCGGAGGAGGTTTGAGGAGGCAGCTGACTGATGTTTCACTTTCCTTTCTCTCTCTCTCTCTCTCTCTCTCTCTTTCTCTCTCTCTCTTGCTCTCTTTCTTTCCCTCCCTCCCTTCCTCTCTCTCTAAAAATCAATTTAAAATCTCTTAGAAAGAAAGGAAGGAAGGAAGGAAGGAAGGAAGGAAGGAAGGAAGGAAGGAAGAAAGAAAGAAAGAAAGAAAGAAAGAAAGAAAGAAAGAAAGAAAGAAAGAAAGAGACTAGGTGGGTGAGGGCCTGTGCTGGGGGATGGGAGCAGGCGGGAAGAGATCGGTGGGATGTGGGGGAGGAGGGAGAAGACATGTGTGATACTTTCAACAATGAAGATTTTAAAGTTTTTAAAAAGAAAGTGAGAGGAGGGGCAAAGAAGGGGAGCAGGTGCCCCCTTTCCTTGATCCACTGAGCAGATCTTGATCCTGAGCAAAGTCTTCCTCCAGAGAGTATTAATTTCAAGAAAAATCCATTTGGGAAGGAACTCTAAAAGTTTGGCCACCTGGTTGACCCTCTTGAACAGAGACTTGAAGTCCCTGGAGCATTGAATTGTACGTGAATGAGTTCCTTCCAAGACTCTAAAGCCATGACTTTGAATAAGCACCCAGCTGGGCCAGGCCAGCTTCTTTGAGAAACGCAGGTGTAAGTGGTGTTTGGCGGGGACGGGCAGAAGACCCATTGTTCTCTGGGTAAAGTCCCTGTGAGAAAAGATCACTTTCTCCTTGTTCTCCCTCCCGCACCTCTCCTTGTCTTCTCACCCCTGCTGTTTATCGGGGATTAGGAGGAAGCTGAGCGGGTGGGGGCGATGGCTCTGAATCAATAGTGCTGTTGCCCAATGTTGCCCCATTTGTAAGGGAACCTCAGCAATCAAAGAGCTTTTCTCTGCTTGTCCCTCCTGCCCCTTCTTCATGTCTTCCTCTTCCCTCTCTGAACCCCTGATCCTCATTATGGTCTCTCCTCAGCCCTGTCTGGCAAGGGTAGGCCCAGGCTCTCAGTCACTCTACGTCAATATCTTTGTGTCCTTTCCAATTGGCCCGTCTCCTTCACTCACGACACGCAAACTAGTTTCCAAACATACGTGTACTATGTCCCTTCATCCTGCCTCTTGTGTCCACGCATCCCTTTCTTCCCGTGGTCACAAGATGGCCTTGGGCCCCTCTCTGCCTCTTGTCTCTCCCACTGCAGAACATCCCTCGGGGAATCTTTCAAGACCACAGGCCAACAATGGCTCTAAGGCACTGCTCTGTGCCCCTCTTCTCTTCTCCTACATACACTCTGTCCTTGAGGAATTTCTTTTTTTTTTTTTAATATACTTCATTGATTTTTTACAGAGAGGAAGAGAGAAGGATAGAGAGTTAGAAACATCGATGAGAAAGAGACATTGATCAGCCGCCTCCTGCACGTCCTCTACTGGGGATGTGCCTGCAACCAAGATACATGCCCTTGACCGGAATCGAACCTGGGACCTTTCAGTCCTCAGGCTGATGCTCTATCCACTGAGCCAAACCAGTTTCGGCATGTCCTTGAGGAATTTCATCCTCCTCCCTCCTCTGGAATAAACTAAGGCTTTCCCAATGAGCCAGATCCACACATCGACCACCATTCACTCTAGTCTGGTTTCTGTTTGATTTTATTATAGACTGTGTTTATTTAGTGGAATTACTATTCAATTAGAATAGTGCTGCCTATTGAAAAAAGAAGAAGAAAAGAAAAGGAAAGAAGAAAAGAGAAGCGTGAGTTCCTTCCAAGACTCTAAAACCATGACTTTGAATAAGCACCCAGCTGGGCCAGGCCAGCTTCTTTGAGAAACGCAGGTATAAGCGGGTGTGTTTGGCAGGAAAGGGGAGAAGACCCACTGTCCTTTGGGTAAAGTCCCTGTGAGAAAAGATCACTTTCTCCTTGTTCTCCCTCCCACACCTCTCCTTGTCTTCTCACCCCTGCTGTCCTGAACCACGTGGCTCTTTTGATCTGGCTACAGACAACTGACCATTATGATCATCTAACCCAAGCTGCCCAAATAATATTTTTTTCCAAAAATTTCTAAATGACTTTTATACAGAAAAGTGTAAAAACATGCATGTACAACTCAATAAGTTATCTCCAATAAAACACTCATGTAACCGCCACCAGGTTACAAAAGGAAACATCGCCAATGGCCAGAAAGCCTCTGCTCAAACCCTCTCCCATCCCCAGAATTAACTGTTATCCTAATTTCTAAAGCTATCGTTAATTCTTAGAAAGGGAATTATACAATATGTGTTCTTTGTATCTGATTTCTTTCATTCTACATGTTTGTCGGATTATCTACTTTTTTCATCTTCTGACTTCTATTTAATTTTCTAATAATTTATAGTATTAGAAGTACAATCTATTTTTTATATTATCCTTATATCTGCCAACCTCATTAAACTCACTTATTAATTCTAATTATTGGGGAATTTCCACACACAGTAATGAGAGTTTCATTACTCCCCAACCCCACCCCCCAATCACTTTGTATGAAAGAGACTTTGAGTACAATGTTGAATAGATATGGAGACAATGGCACCCAGGTTGAAAAGTTTTCAGCATTTCCCTTACTAAATATTTGTAAATTAAAGCATTTCCCTTCCTTTCTAGTTTTTAACATAAATGCAGGCTGAGTTTCACCTTCTTCTATTGAGCTAGTTATTTGATTTTTCTCTTTTGTGATGAATTGCACTGATTTAGTTTGAAATGCCAAACCAACTATATACACTGAGTGGCCAGATTATTATGATCTCTGAATGCATAATAATCTGTCCACTCAGTGTGTGTGTGTGTATGTGTGTGTGTATGTATTAGAGGTTCAGTGCATGAATTTGTGCATGGGTGGGGTCCAGCCAGCCTGGCAAGGGGGGTGGGGGAATGTGCACAGTAGGGGGACATGGGCAGTTGGCCAGCCTGCCTGCGGTCGAATTCCTGGTCAAGGGGACAATTTGCATATTAGCCTTTTATTATATTGGATATACACTGAGTGGCCAGATTATTATGCATTCAGAGATTATCATCATCTGGCCACTCAGAATGTGTGTGTGTGTACAAAAAACAGATAGATAGATAGATACTACATATATATACTATAAATACTAATATATATATACACTGTGTGTGTGTGTGTGTGTGTGTATATATCCCAATCTAGTAATATTCAGCTTTTAAAAGTAAACTTTTTGTTGAAATGAAACTTACATAACATAGCAGATGCACACATTGTAAGTATACAGTCTGATGTATTTTAAAAATCTGAACACCTCTTTAGACCACTGGTCGGCAAACTCATTACTCAACAGAGCTAAATATCAACAGTACAACGATTGAAATTTCCTTTGCGAGCCACGTTTTTTAAACTTAAACTTCTTCTAACGCCACTTCTTCAAAATACACTCGCCTAGGCCGTGCTATTTTGTGGAAGAGCCACATGCAAGGGGCCAAAGAGCCGCATGTGGCTCTCGAGCTGCAGTTTGCCAACGACTGCTCTAGACAACAGCTCCCAATTCAAGGAACAGAACAGCACCAGCCCCCAGAAGCCCTACACAGGCCTCTTTCCAGTCACTACCCCAAGGGGTGACCACTATACTAACATGTCACGCAATGTGTTCGTTTTGAGTATTTAAGGTGTTTGTTTTTTGCCATCTCTACTCCACCTCTCTCTCCCACCTCTCAGGTTCTCTGGGCTGTAGGGGAAGCCTTCCCAAAACCCATGTGGCCACGTGGTCACTTCCCCAAGAGCTGAAGGTCACGGTGCTGGTGACTAAGGACAGGTGACGGGCTTTGCCTATCAGCAGGCACTGGCAGGGGCCATGGAGCGTGCACGTGAACTCCAAGGGAGGCGGAAGCTTTGCTTGGTGCAGTCCTGTCCACTGCACCTGAGTTTCACAACTCAGACTTATTTGTAGTTGGTTGCCGACCACAGCGCGGCCTCTCGGGGAGAAAAAGGAGCAGGAAATGTTTGCGCCGGCTGCAGAGAGAACAATGGGCGCGTTCACAAGCCTCAGAAGGATCTGTGTGCATTGTGCACAGTATTTATTATTTTACAGGTCACTCCGGTGCCCACAAATGTCAGCGCACCAGATAATTCACGGAGATTGGATCTGAGCAGTGACATGTAAGATGTGACCATCAAACCTGTGAGAGGTCGAGCTGGTTCCTGCCATCACCCGCTGGCCGTCGGGGAAGGTGCAGCTGGACAGGGAAGCAGCAGGTGCGGCACTGGCATGGCTGCCGGGGGACCTAGAGGAGGCATGAAAGCAGAAGAGGATTCGTGGGATGAGGAACTGGTCGGCAAAGCCCGGGCTCCTGGTAGATGAAGCAGAACCCCTGGCTGTTTGGAAATGAAGGAAAGTGTCAGGGCAGTGAGCAATGTCCGGGATGTTTAGAAATACTCTGGCTTGAGGTTGCTCCGGTGAAATAATTGGGCCCCCAAAATCAGGCGGTCTCAGAGCTGAATGTTTCCTCTGATGCCAGTTTACAAGTGAGGTCTCCAAGCCCAAAGAGGGCAGGTGGCCTCCTCAGACCTGCCCTGGAAGGCTACACAGAACCAGCCTCCTTGTCAAGTTGGGGGGAGGGAGGGCATGTCGCTTCAGTTTTTAAACCATCCTCATTCATTCAAGTCAAGCCTTCGTTTACTATCCACTCTTGCTTGCAAGGGTTCTTCAAGATCCGTGGGCACCGTTTATAAACTAACCAATGAGAATCCACCAAATGCTACTTCCTGTTCTGACTGGCTGGGTCATCCCACAGATAGATCCCACAGAAGAGGACAGACACAAGGACCACCTGCCACCTGCCTACCTGACCGCATTTATAGGGAGCGCAAGAGCGGGTCCAATAAGCCTCTGACGTCACCAGCTAGGAGAGGGGTAGCTTTGGGGATGGGGGCAGGAAAGTGACAGAGGGGCAAAAGTGGCGCTTCAGGGAGCTGGTAACATGGCGCTTTTCTTTCTTTTTTTAAATTGATTTCAGAGAGGAAGAAAGAGGGAGCAAGAGAGAGAAACATCAAGGATGAGAAAGAATCACTGACTAGCTGCCTCCTGGCACGTCCCTACTGGGATTGAGCCTGCAACCCAAGCATATACTCTGACCGGGAATGAACCATGACCTCCTGGTTCATAGGTCAGTGCTCAACCACTGAGCCACGCCGGCCAGGCAACATAGGGCTTTTCTTGACCCGGTGGTGACTGAATAAAGGTTCATTTTGTGATGACTCACCTAGCCCTACAAATCTTCACCCATTTCTGCATGTATGTCACACTCCGGTAAAGAGTTTGTTTTAACAGGCATCAGCATCGCTGAAACCAGTTTGACTCAATGGATAGAGTGTCGGCCTGAGACGGAAAGGTCCCAGGTTCGATTCCAGTCAAGGGCATGTACCTTGGTTGTGGGCACATCTCCAGTGTGGGGCATGCAGGAGGCAGCTGATTGATGTCTCTCTCTCATCGATGTTTCTGACTTTCTATCCCTCTCCCTTCCTCTCTGTAAAAAAATCAATAAAATATTTTTAAGAATAAAAAATAAAAATAAATAAATAAAAGGCACCAGCATGGAGGCATGCATATGACTGTAGCTCTCTGGGTAGTCTCCTCAGCCCCCCACCCCTCAATATGCTATTCTTGCTTGGGAGGTATCAGAAATGCTTCTCTGGGGGCCCCCTACGACCCGCAGAACAAAGCTTTTCTGGAAAAACCACCTCCCTCAAACACCAACCCTTGTCGGTGGCTGGATAGAGAAGGAAGGAGAGAGGAGGATGGGTATTTGTAAATGGACGGGAGTTAGGGTACCCCAGTCGACAGTAGGCCTCAGGGGCTGTTCTCTCCTGGCCACACCCCACCACTGCCCCCTTAGAAAAGGAAGGGGCTGCGGTGTCCCTGCTGGGAAGTGTATGTCCCTCCTGGGAAGGCAGTGCCCAGAAGGGCCTGGAATGTTCTTCCCCAGAATGTCCTGCCAATGTTCCCACACTTGCACCACGCCCTGTGACCTGAGGGTCCCATCACATGCCTGCCCATCAGCATGAGCCGTGGTCAGTGGAGCAGGGACAACAAAGGAGCCGCAGGAGGGATAAGGAAGCAAATGAAAAATTGAGTCCTCAGCCGAAACCGGTTTGGCTCAGTGGATAGAACATCGGCCTGCGGACTGAAAGGTCCCGGGTCCATTCCGGTCAAGGGCATGTACCTTGGTTT
Source organism: Lasiurus borealis (assembly GCA_004026805.1). NCBI lineage: Eukaryota > Metazoa > Chordata > Mammalia > Chiroptera > Vespertilionidae > Lasiurus > Lasiurus borealis. The sequence goes on from PVJN01009369.1 coordinate 56,655, forward strand.
CGGGCACATCCCCAGTGGCGGGCATGCAGGAGGCGGCTGATTGATGTCTCTCTCTCATGGATGTTTCTAACTCTCTATCCCTCTCCCTTCCTCTCTGTGAAAAATCAATTAGATATATTTTTAAAAATAGAAAAGAAAAATTGAGTCCTCAGCCAAGCTGATACCTAAGCCGGGCTATCTGTTGCGTGTGACATCCCCACCCTGGGGCAGGGCTACAGCCCGCCACCCTGGGGCAGAGGCCACTTCCTGGGCCTGTGGAGTGCGCTCAGACTGGAGCTCCTGCCCTGTGGGCCTGCCCCTGAGGCCGCTTCCTCCCTGGCCCGCCTCCAGCTCTCCCAGGCCTCTGCCAACTTGCTCCTCCTTCCCTTCCTTTGCTTGGTTAAATTCTGTATCGGGTCAGACCTCAGCCCAGGGTCCAGCTGCAAACCAGGGATCAGGGAAGCTGGCGCCAGAAAGTTCAGGGTGCCACCTGGCTGAATAAGTGGCCAAAAGGCGATGTGAGGTCGGCGGGCCAGGCTCCACGCCTTGTTCTCCCGGGCTCTGCTGGGCTCTGGGCTCAGACCAGCCCTGAGGGCATTACTGCCCCCTCACAGGGGAAGCAGAGCTCCCTGCTGGGGAGTAACGGGGGGCAGGAAAGGGGTTCTGGGACAAAGAAGTAAACTGTGTGCAGGATAACCACCCCCAGGTCCCATGGCAGCTGCTGGTAGCAATGGCAAACCGTGTGCTTGCCTAATGCCAATCCTGGGGATGCTGAGGTCACAGGCCGAGGTTGGCAGAGGTTGTGACTCTGAGGACACTTGACTCCTAGAAAGAGTATGGGGCCTCCTCTAAGGGCAGAGTTTGCAGGAGGTGCCTGTCACCTAGAAGGCCTCTAGCCACATGCTCACCCCCCTGAGCACATCCCTCACTCTGCACAGCCCTCTCCTGCTGACTAGCTCCTCCGCTTCCTACAGGTGTTGGCCATCACACAAATAAATAGTCGCTGCCGTTTGCTATGCGTAGAAACCAACGACAAGTCAGGACCATTGTCACTGGGGCCAAGGCCTCTGATAAGTTGGGTGTGTGCTGTGGCCCTTTTGTGCAAATGTGCGACGTGGGCTCACCTCTCCCTGAGCCAAAAGCTGTTGGGTTTTTATAGCGAAGACAGGGAAGCTGAGCAAGGAAATCACCTCATTGGCTGAAGCTGCGGCGGGTTTCCTTAGTTAGGAAAGCCCAGCGGGCTGTTTGTGATTGGCTGCTCCTGAGACTTATTTTTCTCAGTTCCTACGCATGAACTCCGGCTTAGCCTGACTTAGCTAGACTACCAAGGCGTTAGAGAACCTCTGCTACTTGCCTCTTTAATTATCTCCACGGAAGACTGAAAAAAAATACATATAGTTTGATTCCACTCATGGAATATTGTTTAAAGACCAAATTAAAATGTAGGTTAGAGTTGCTTACACAGGGGGTAATTATTACAGTAGAATTAGCAGAATGGCTACTTCTAGAGGAGAGAGTTTGATAGGAATGGACACCTGGAATGGGGGCTTCTAGAATAATGATGATATTCTATTTTTTAATTTGGTAGTATTGATAATTATTCATTATGCTGAGTATATGTGTTTTATCCACTATTATGTCTGTATGTTGCATGAAACATTTGTGAAAAAGAGGAAGTCGGATCTTAAAAGCCAGAATAGAGATGGGATGCAGAGGTAGCCCTTTGCATTTGGGGACAGAGCTGGGAGGCAAACAGATACAGACAAAGGCAAAGGGAAACTCATTCCAGCCAGGAGAGCAGCCTACCTGTCCTTCTTCACTGGTCAAGCAAGGATTGCCAGGCACCGGGAACATCAGTGACATAAAGAAAAAATTCACAGAACCACCACCTCCAGAGAAAGCAGCGCTATAGGGTAAAGAAGAAAGTTATTTTTAACACTGCAATTAGTATCTTCAGAGAGCCTTAAGAGTAAGTTTCATTCAGCGACTATTTTGGTTAAAAGGTTAATACTGAATTGATCAGCATCACAAATGTAGAACCGTGATTAAGTTCAGCTTAAAAATCTCATTATTCTAATTATAAATGTACCAAATTTCAAGAAATTATTTTAAAGAGATTTTTTATAACTTCACAAAACTCCCTTAAAATATTTGAAATTGTTGCATTAACAAATGTATCTATATTGATTTTCTTTGTAAGTTGTTCATGTATTTGCCTGACTCAGAAAAACCTTCCAATTACTTGTGTAACTCCTTATTTACCGAAGGTTGATAAATTTAACCAATTAAACTTATACATAACACGTAACTCCTTATTTACCAAAGGTTGATAAATGTAACCAATTAAACTTATAAACAGTATGCTAAATATTCCAATATTGTTTATAAGCAATAAACGTTTGTTTAGTTTAAGATGACAAGTCTAAATAAATTCTTCAATCATAACTCTTAAAATGAATCCACTAAAAAACCACACAAAGGTTGAGCTGCTGAACCTGGGCAACCTTGACCTCTCACCTTCCTCCCCGGACATGAGCTTCAGCACTCCCTCCAGCTTCTCCAGCACCGACTCCCGGGCCTGGGCTCCCTGCAGGCACCCAGCCACTGGCCCGGCCCCATGGCGCCAGGGACTCGGGCTCCAGGATCTCCGTGTCCCACTTCAGAGCGGCTGGAAGTCCCGGGGCTTGGCTGTGCGGTTGCCCTGGCATCTGTACCATTATCAAAAGGTGATGTTCACATGTGTGGTGTTTGAACACTTCTAAAGAGTGTAACGAGCCGAAACTGATTTGGTTCAGTGGATAGAGCATCGGCCTGAGGACTGAAAGGTCCCAGGTTCGATACTGGTCAAGGGCATGCACCTTGATTGTGGGCACATCCTCAGTAGGGGGCATGCAGGAGGCAGCTGATCCATATTTCTCTTTCATCGATGTTTCTAACTCTCTATCCTTCTCCCTTCCTCTCTGTAAAAAATCAATAAAATATATTTAAAAATAAAGAATGTAACAATATCCACAAAACCTAACTAAAGAGGATCCCAAATGAAGGCAAGAGGAAACTGTTATAAAAGGGGGATGGGAGGAATGCGGCTGCGGCTGCACCCACCCACCCTCCAAGGAAAGTATGCTCGAGGCAGGGCTATTCCACTGACCTTTGACATCCCACATTTGGGAGAAGCCAGTTTTAAAATGCAGTGTCCTCAGAGCGCACTGGCTGGGAGTGTTCGCCATGCACCACATCTCTGGAATGTTAGAGGAAACGATGCCAGACAAGCTAGGCAAACAGCAAGCTGAATTGTGTCCACGTGTTTGGCCCCAAAGGCATTTTTCAATAGTGTCAACCATGTGGAGAGTAAAACCAACATGCAGTAAGGGACTAATTACACATGACCTAAATGTTCAACAATGGAGAAAGCGGTTACATGATGGCATATGCATAGGATAAAATATTATGCAGCAACTAAAAAGTTTAAAGGAAATTTTGATTGTCAATAATATAACAGTCATATAAATGCAGACATGTATGCACACACACACACACTTCTTCCATATAGCTATTCATTATTAGAAAAAATACTCCATTATTAAATGCACCAAAGTAACAGTGGTAATAGTTTTTAAATCTTTTAAAAAATTTTATTGAATTTATTGGAGTGACATTGGTTAATAAAATTACATAGGTGTACAATTCTATAACACAGTGGGTAATATTTTGATGAGGGATTCTGGAGGATTGTTTTTTAAGTATATATTCTCCAAATCATCTACAATGAGCCCAAATTTCTTCCTCTCTCTCTAAAAATAAAAGTATATTTTTTAAAAATATCCCAAACGGGGAATAGGTGGGGAGAGGGGGGGGCCTTAACTGAGAAAAAGACAAGTGTAAATAAAACTTTAGACCAGTGGTTCTCAACCTGTGGGTCGAGACCCTTTTGGGGGTCAAATGACCCTTTCACAGGGGTCGCCTAAGACCATCGGAAAATGCAGATATTTACATCACGATGCATAACAGTAGCAAAATTTCATGGTTGGGGGTCACCACCACATGAGGAACTGTATGCAAGGGTCGCGGCCTTAGGAAGGTTGAGAACCACTGCTTTAGACAAAAAAAAAAGTCCCAGACAGATCTGAGACCCCAGCACTGAGCACATTGTAAGGCTTTTTCTCTGGGGTTGGCAAATCCAGCCAGCCACCAGTTTTTGTAGTTTTATTGGAATATAGATAATGCTCATTCATTTATGTATTATCTGGGACTGGTTTTGTACTGCAGTGACAGAGGTGAGAAGCTGGCATAGAAACTGAATGGCCTATATAAAGCTGAAACCATTTACAATCTGGCCCTTTACAAGGAAAGGTTTGCTGACCTCTGCACTCTTTGATATGCTTGTCTCAAAAAAAGGGCTTGGGAGAAATTGTTGGAAGTCGTAAATGGATTTCACTAAGAGTCGACACTCCATCCTAGGGAAAGACATTATGTCTGTTGTCAGAAATTCTTCAGTGGGACAAAATTTCTCTCTTAAGAAAATCTTGATTTATAAAGAAAGG